>VTPC01004154.1:29976-55083 GCA_011009095.1 Ignelater luminosus
AGTCAAGAACTCAAGTGGCAGTTTAAGTTAAGATGTTTAAGTAAACAGTTTAAGTTAAGAATTCAAGTTTAAAGTGAAAATATAAAGATAAACTTAAATTGTAATAATAATAATTCATACAATAAATTTATGATTGTTTAAAAGCTTCAACTCAAGAATTCTTTAAATGAACAAAATAAGAATAAATAAAACAATCAGTAACAACCATGTAAAAAATGTACGTCCGGTTTGTTATGTATTCCAAGTAATAAGAGCAGTACACATGGTAACTCTTAATTTATTAAATAACGCTTCATACAACTTTATTGAGTACAGCTTAATATTCTTAATATTCTAACGATTCTAACTATTCTAACTAATAACGGTACAACGGCTACAACACAATCGTTAGGTTAAGTACCACCGGAAGGTTATATATTTTTTAAAAAAAGGCCTATTCACCCACACTCCTATTTAGGTTAATTCACAATACGGTTGAGGACGCCAGAATTAAATCAAATGATCAAATTAATACAGGATTAGCTGATCTGGTTGGATAACTTTGGATTACCATATATATCAATTTTACAACATTTGATTGGTTAAATTTAGGATTAATTTTATCATTTGATTCATTCTGCTCTCTGCAACAGGCCCTTAATTTCAATATCGTACGTTGTTTTCAAGATATTAAAAAAACAAACAATTTGGAATAAAACTTAAGTACCTCGTATCTTGCAAACTGTGCGCTTTGGTATAAAAGTTTATCTAAAATTTTTTGATACTGCTCCTAGAACAGAGTCCCGCTTTAGAGTTTAGGCCCATTTTTAAGATTCACTTTGTAATAAGTGGATCAAAATTTTATGTATTTTTGTTAGAGCATATTGTGCGCCGGTGTCTCGGTGTCTGGTAAGCAGACGAAATCCAACAGACTGAGCAAATTGAATGGAAGCATTCTAATATTGTCACTCTTCAATACCTACGGGATGTAATGGTTCAAAACCAAAAATATTTAGAATCTGCTCTTGTTAGTTACTTTGGTAATTTACTCTTTGAAAATAAGATGAATGAGTGCAGTTTCCCTTTTTGTTTGGAAAGTTTAGTAAGGCTCTAAAAGCGTTCTATTTAAAGTATCAACTGATTTATTAGATGAATGAAAACATCTCAAAGACGTCGGGAGAGCGAACAATCCAAAAGTCTAAACTGAAACAAAAATTCTTTAGTTAGCAATGTTTAAGAAATAAATGAAAGACGTACAAAATTTCTTGACAGGATCCACGACTGTTATATATTAAAACAAAAGATAAACATAAGCACTGCGCATACATAATTGTATAAAAATAAATCTTAGCCTTTAGTTGTTTTTTCAATTAATATGCTATTACACACGA
Source organism: Ignelater luminosus (assembly GCA_011009095.1). Classification (NCBI taxonomy): domain Eukaryota; kingdom Metazoa; phylum Arthropoda; class Insecta; order Coleoptera; family Elateridae; genus Ignelater; species Ignelater luminosus. The sequence goes on from VTPC01004154.1 coordinate 31,347, forward strand.
TAACCTCTTTAGTCATTGGCATAACTTCAGCCGGGTTAATACATCAAACTTAAAGAATGGTTAAAGTGCATACATTTTTAACTTTTATAATTTTAACTGTTTTTGTTCATACAGTTACTAGGTGTCTACCTCTTGACTTTAAAAATAGAAGAGACCTTCCTGACCATAATCCTATAACCATAAAAATATCATATATTAACTACACTAAACCTCAAGCTGTGATCATTATAATTGGAAATCGTTATAAAATTGCACAAAAATCTAAAAGGATAAAAAAAGGTAAGAAGAAGAAATTTAGAGTAGTATCATCTCCCAATGGTTTCGTCATTAGTCCAAACCCAAGTGTAATCGTTGCCGTTCCTTGTAATGCTGATAATGTTCTTGTGAAGGGAGTGTGCAGAAAACCGTACGCTACTTAGTGTACAATAATGTAAGTTTATCGTTTCTTGTGTAAAAATAGGTTTATTCTGTATTTTAGAGATATTAATTTATGAGTTACTCTTGGATATCGTATTAACTTTTTAAGCACCTTCTTTATTTTTATGTGGCCATATGATGCGGTTGTTTTATTTTCACTTATTGAGAGTGCACGTAATCGTAATATTATCACTAAAAAGATTAGCAAGAATAATAAACGTCTGTTGGAAAAACCAAATAATTAAAAAAAATGTTTTTGTGTAAATTACGAAAAAAAATGCTAAACTAAAAATCTGCTTCATTTGATTTTAGGAATCATAACTGTATTTATGGAATGTTTACTCAATTTACGATAATCCCTTCAGGGTCTTCAGATTGAACCTACTAGAAATAACGATCGTTTCAAAAATAAAAGAGATAGTAAAAATAATTGTCCAGGATAAAACATTCTGAACAATCTCATTCAATTCTTCTGGTTGTTCGTCATCACTGTTTCTATTTTCAAGAAATGCAGCTTCTAGAGCTCCTGATTCATTCGGATTGTAAGTTTTATCTTTTACTGAGTCATCGGAACCGTAATCGTCATCGACATTCGATTAAAATCAAATTGCTTTCTTTTTCTTGGCAGCTCCGGCGTTGTTACACTTGACGAAAAAGGTGAAACCAATCTTGAAGATCCTGTAGAGGATCTTGTGCTTGAAGTTTTATCTTCTCGGGCAATCATATGATCTGTGTCGGACTCACCATCAAAGTCGGAATTCTCTGCCTGATTCTCCGTGATTTCCAACTACTTAGCTAATCTCTTATCAGTAAGAGGTCTCTTTCAATAATAATGATGATCTAGAAAATTTTGGAAAAAAATCAAAATCGCTCTTATTATGTTCTGTAAATAAGCTATAAATAATGAAAGTTACTTCAACAACTTCTTCGAGGCTTGTTGATTACTTACACTGCCGTAAACTGCAAATCTAGCTTTGTTGCTCTTATACTCGTATTTTTGGGCTCCCTTTGTGACTAAAAAATTATCCCAATTGAGCAGCAGTAATAATAACAATAAATGGTGTACATTTTGAACCTTCAGCGGATTTTATAGCTTGTGAGAAGCCCTATGGTAAAAACAGGTAAATTGCCAGTTGCAAGTACCGTTAGACTAGAATATTTTGTTTTCTGTCTACGTACGAACTAATCGTTTGAGCGCACCACGTAATTTTATAGCAAATAATTTCTTAGTGCAACATAATACCAGCGTAAATACAATGAATGTATGATCAAATATGTACGCAGAATTGGTGTATGTAAAATCCTTGCAAAAAAATAAAACTTTTCACAAGTATGTATCAGTTAGTAACAATTCTTAACTTTATATTATCTGTGGTATATTAGGCAGTAGACTTACCTGTTTATAAATCAAAATTGACTCATTAATCAAAAATATACAACGAAAATTTTGAAAAAGTGCAAACATGAAAAAGACGAAAAGGGAATCAACGCTGGTATAACCGTAGTACCATAAATGTCCTTGGCGCTTTTTATGACGAACTGGTTTTTCAAAATTTGTTTTAATTTTAATAAAATGTAAGAAACGGCAGCTGAGTAACAATCTGAATGCATTTAAGGCACTTTGAAATCTTTTCAATATCTAGAGCGACGAATACAGCATTACTGTCTGATGGTATGCCTGCCTTACCAGAGAGCGTTGAAAGGTTGATGGTAAGATTTGCATCAGCTCAAAGATGTATGGTTTTCTAGTAACAACCGTTAGAAGATTTCTTGTCAATGCCGCAGGTTGTTTTCGAAGATATCGAAACAACTGAAACTTTGGCAACCTGTATCTTGGAAACAGTGCGCTTTAGGATATAAGTTCATTTAAAGTCTTTTGATTCTTATAGCTTCTAGAATTGAGTTCGGTTTTAAAATTTAAGCCCATTTTTAAGATTTTCTGTGTATAAGTAAATCAAAGATTTGCGGTTTTAGATTAGACCCCACTGCGCGTCATTGTCTGGTAAGCAGACAAAACCCAGCAGACTGAGCAAATTGGATAGAAGCATTTTAACGCTGTTACTTCTCCAATACCAACGGATGTAAATGTTTTAAAACCAAAAATATTTAGAATTTGCTTTTTAAAAATGAGATGAATGAGTTTCCTTTTTGACTTGAAAAATTTAGTGAGTCTCCAAGAGCGCTCTATTTAAAGTTGCAGTTGATTTTTAGGTAAGGTGAACTGAGACACTTTAAGGGAGTGAACGATTCAAACAACTAAATTAAAACAGAAATTATTTTTTTATTACTAATCATTCAAGTTTATGATTAATGTTTTATTTTTGTTTCTTCATCCTCGTCTATAATAACAATACAATAACTTCAGTTTGTGCTCTCTGTTTTGAGAAACGGCCAAGTTCTTACAAACCAACAGTTTAAAGACCTGGAGAAAATCTGTGCATATCTTATTTATAAAAAAAAGAACACCACAGCTCACGAAATACGCCTTACTGTAATTTCTCAATCAGTATAATTCCATTTTAACCTATCCAGGGCTATCCATATTTATGTTGTTTTGAGTTTATACTGCCTCAGAACATCTGCTCAGACCATTGTATGAAAATGAACAATTAAATTTTGAAAAAGTTAGGTTTTACAACAAAATGGGAAACTGTGGCCCACACTCATGACGAAAAAAATTGTTTCGCCTACCTTAGTAGCCCATGTAAAGGAATTTGCAGTACTAAATCCTGTTCATGTAGAAAACAGAGTAATATTTTGTCTACCATCTTCTAATAATATTGCATTGATTGCAAGAACCATGATACTGTACCTAGTGACTGCGGACCTGATTCTGTTATTCATCATAGTAATATAACGGCCGAAACCTACGATTTTGTGATTTTTATGATTTTGTGTTCCTACATAAAATTGAATAAACGTATTGGTATTAAGGTAAACGAATTTATTGCAAAGCACCAACATTACCAATGTATCAAACATAATCTGCAGGTATTATGGGGTAGAAGCAACATTCTATAATTTGGTAAAAGGATCCTTTACTTGCTGGAACGTTTCATCATTATATTTCACACTTGTGGCAAGAATAACAAGAAAACTATTAGTTTGTCGAAGATTAATCAAATAGTAAAAGTTATAGAGGATTAAATTTGGAACAATTTGAGATCAAGTATGCTGTTCCAGGTGAAGCAGGAGTCGAGATATGAACGGTTGACGGAATGCCCCATTTCCCCGCCTCTCGCTGCCCTCTCGACCACTTTCTCGGTCGGCAACATGCATTTTCTGATTCAGTAGCAAACCCGAAACAAGAATCAAAAAAAACCTGCGTTGCCCTAATTTTGCATACAAAAGTCCTGCCAGCTCCTGGACTATAAGCCATTGCTGGGCGCAACAAATTAGTACGAAAACAATTTATTATTGTATAGATTACCATGAAATAACACTTCATTGTATATTAGGAATCATTACGGCATTTATGAAATGATTATTGGATTTACGATAACCCCTTCAGTCGTATGCGGAACTCTGACGGCGATAGTAATATGTAAATAATTTTTAAAATAATGATAACACAATTTACACTTTTTATTGTTTTAATAATTAGTTGTGTCTTTGTATTTAGTGTCACAAGGTGTTTACCTGTGAATAATAATAATGTCGACCTAGAGCGTATTACTTACAGTTATAATCCAATAACAATAAAAATTTCGAATTTTAATTATAGTGTACCAACAGCTATTATTGTAATAATTAACAGTGACTATAAGAACACATCAGACGAAATAAGTTTGATATTCCAGAATATACAGTATAGTGATTTTAGGGGTGAAGTACCATTAGGACCATCAGGTGTTATTGTTACTGTGCCTTGTAACGATGGATACGTGTTAGTAAGAGGAGTGTGCAGAAAACCTTACCGCAAATAAAGTAAGTCAAAGGTAATTATTTGACATTTAAATGTCACGTGCGTCGGCGTTTTTGAAGTTTGTTGATAAAAAAATCAGGACACACAACTGTTCATAAATATTCTGATTTGGTCTGTCTCTTTCTATTGGCTTTTATAATAAGTAAATAATATAAGTAAACGGTTTATAACTTGGATATCTGGAATGGGATTTTGTAGATCAAAACCGCCTCTACGACAGAAGCAGTTTGTGTGCATGTACTACATATACATAAAGCTGCTAATGAGAAGTGTGCGTACGTGCATCGGAAAAACTACCTTATCTGATAAGACTTATAAGAGCGTTCTAGGAGGAACTTTTTATTTTTCTTTTTGTTTTTGGCCTCAACATACGTAGGTATCCAAGGTAATACCATCAATTTTGAAAGTACGGCATATGTGAATACTATGCTAAACTACTGGATAACTTTTATCTAAGCTTTTATGTTATCTTGCTGAGTGTTAGACAATTCGTTAGTAGAATAATTTTCTAAAATTACTGTTATGTCTCAATCTGTAACTCGATGCCATGGAATCATTATTATTGTTATCAGTCAGTTAGTTGTCAGTTTGATGCTGTATATGTTACCGGACAAACCCGAAATCCGGATATTTTAGTATTGACTAAGACAAACGCAAAGCTCCTGCACTTCCTAGGAACAACGCAAATTTTTTAGGCCAAACGCGGAGTGCCAGACTAATTCAGGAATAACTGATTTTAAAAAAGGAAATTCTAGTTTGGCCTAAAATTTTCAGGCAGAACTGAAAGTAACTTGAACTCAACAGGATAAACTAGTTTTAATTTTGATTATTGATTTATTTGGTGCAAGTAAGAAAAAGTTTACAAGATTATCGAAAATAACAAAACTAACGAATGATTTGAACTTTAATTCTTCAAATTACGATAGCCAAAACAATCTTGGAGTTTTACCTATGAATATTAAATATTGTGAAATCCTTAAGAATAATTATGATTTTGATTTTTATCTGATACCAGTAAAAAAATAACTAAATATATCGATGAAAATAACTAAACTAACAAATGTTTTACAATACGACAATTATAAAAAATAAACAATAATAGGTAGGTACTTACTAGAACTATTACGAAAAGAAATCAAACATAATACATAAAATTACTAATTATTGTGTTATAATAAAATCAATCTCCATGATAATGTATAACAACAATTCTTTAAATTCAAAGTAAAACAAAACCAAGTTGCTGTAAGTCAGCTGTTTACTTATTTCTACAGGAATTCCTGTTATGGCATTTCAAATTGCAGAGCAGTTATCGCTTTTTACACATGCATAAGTTTGTTCTACAGTGTTTAGTACACTGGCATCTAATGTATCCCCGAGCTTTACCCGAACAAATTGTGGCTGTAGTTTATCGAAATAAAATTATGTTTGCAGATTTCAAATTCTGATCGCGCATACAGCTGTCTTAAACAACCGTCTTTAGTACCTAGCTTATCTAAATTACCGTCTGTCACGTTTAAAACTACGGCCATGATATTACGTAAACTTCCTCTTGCTTTATCTACATCTGGTATGGGCACTGTCACATTGTCGCCAATATTAGCTGGTGGATGTAGCTTGTCTCTTGATTGCTTCATTTTTTTGACCTGCTTTCGTAGAAAAAGTGAAGCTCTCTTCCTAGCTGTTGCAATATTACTGACGTCATTACAATATTGATCATTTTGTTGGTCATCCTCATCATGACTACCTACCTCTTCCTTTTCCACTTCCACTGTCACTTCTTCGTCGTTTCTCTGATTCCGTTTTGCCCGAACTTGTCAATAATATAACTTTTTCTAAGTCTTCCTTGGTGTGTAAATCGAAAATAACTTCCTCGCTCAATTTAGTCATAATCTGCACAACTCTGGGCTCCATACTAAACATGGCCTTGTAGGGTGACATGATGATGCCTGAGTGCAGCGCTCTGTTCTTCATTAATTGTACAAACTTAAGTCCTTCTGTCTATTTTAGAGTGTTGTTGACCTTTAGCCACGTTGTCAACATGTTTTCTACACCTTGATTGGCTCTCTCAACGGAACCTTGGCTTTGGCTATGTTGAGGTTTGCCGTGCACTAACCTTAGTTCTGGCCACAGATCGGATAACTCATTAATTACTTTGTTGACAAATTCGCGTCCATTATCGGAATACAGAAGGAGCACCAAAGAGCGTAAAAATATCAAGTCAGTGATATGCTACTTCTTCAGCTATTTTAGTGCGAACAGCTCTCAGAATAACAAATTCCTTTAGGTGATCCTGATACACCATTATGAATTTGTTACCTTGCATCACCTTGTGGTTGCATATCTATTAGGTCGACCTGACAGCGATTATTCATTTGATTATGCAAAATTCGTCTAGAAACTAAACCCTTCTTTTTTTTTGTTCGTTTCATATGACAACTTTCACACATGGATAAAAATAGGTTTATCATTTCTTTTGTTATGTTTGCATACTTTTTGCTCGTTTCGGAGAGTAATCTATTCCTTCCACCATGCCCAACTGCGGGATGTGCACTATCGATAGCATCAAACACCTTATCAATAGGTAAAAAATAACGTATGTCGTTTTCAGATGACTAAGCAATTAGTTTTTTGTTTCCGTTTATTTTAATAACATCAAATCGTCTCAATCGACTATACTGCAAAGCCACCTTTTTCGCAACTGGCTTTAGATTTTTGATAGGTGTTTTATTTGTTTGATAATAATTATATAGCTTGGGAATTAATTAAACAACTAAAATTTATTAATGCTACTTAATGCTAGGAGTGGCACACTCCTCGGTTATAACCTCAAATCAATGGTCTGCATACCTCTTCTAATAAGCTGTTGTATTGAGCTTTTGTAAGCACAGTAAAATGTGTCGAAGACTTCGTATCTCGGTCTATCATGGTTTGAATAAATTTATCTTTTCATTTTAACTCGGACATAATGAATAATCGACAAAATCTATTATCACAGAACACAAGCTCGTCCAAGTCACACAATGACAGTGTACGATGCGCAAATGCGGTTTCCAAAATTCGAAACGGGTTTATCCTAAGTCGAGCAGGCATACCTAGTTTATCCTAGGTAACTTAAATAACTTCTAGTTCTGCCTGGAAATTTTAGGACAAATTAAAATTTCTTTCTCTAAAATCAGTTGTTCCTGAATTAGTCTGGCATTCCGCGTTTGGCCTAGGAAATTTTCGTTGTTCCTAGAGAGTGCAGGAGTTTTACGTTTGTCCTAGTCAATATGACTTTCGGGTTTGTCCGGTAACATATACAACGAAATACCATTTTAAGTATTCTAGCTATGGTCTAGATTCTGTAATAATTAGTGTTCGATACCCCTGAATAGAACCATAGATTCATCAATAACAAGAGTTCTTACTGGATTGGATATTTTTTGGAAGTTTTTTAATAATGAGTGATAAATCGTTAATTTTATAAAGTCTATCATCTTGTCAACTGTGTGGTTGTTCGAAAAATGTAAAAATTCCAAAATCAATAAATATTGATCTCTTGTCATGTCTTATGAAAAAAAGTATTATTCTATAGCGAATTCTTTGATCAGTATTAATCGTACTAGAGAAGGTACTTCCGTCAACACCCATCCCACCCTAAAGTTACAGCTAGAGATTTTCCAATTTTATTTCTGTTCTTATTGATCCAAGACTTCACTCTAAATTTATTTTTATATTACTTAATTAATTGTTGACTAACGTATACGTATATTGGTTTTTTGAACTATGACGTCTAGTATCTCGTCGTTTATGAAAAGTTTGTAAATGTCAATTGGTTGTACAAGAATATTAGTGATTGTATAATTAGAGAAATTTGTTCTGGTAACTTTTTAAAATCTATTGTGATGGTTTTTATATCGTTCCACTCATCTTGATCACTTACATTTGGAACTGGAGTTCTACTAACTGAGTTTACATCATTTTTAGTTTCAGCAATAGCAAAATCGGGACTTACTTCGTCCCTGCTCGAGTATTTGGAAAAAAACTTGATATGTTTCATTAAGAATGGAACCGTCGCTGCTAAATAGGTCTGAGCTACTATCATAACATTCGCTGCCCTCATCATCACTGAGAGCTTCAAAAAATATTATCCACACATTCATTATACTCGTACACTGTTACTAATTCTTGAAGTTCATCTTCTATTTTATTTTCCATATCTTTAAACTCTCAACTTCACTATTTAAACCTTCATTACTCACAGTTTTTTTTTACTATTTCAGGTATTTCAAACTCAGCACTTATACCTAGTTTTTTAAAAGCAAGTTCTAAAATTTTCCCTGGTTAAAGTACTCTCTTTGGCTAGCAATGCACTTATCCCAACGGTGGTTCCATGATTGAAAGCATTTCTGGAAGGCTTCTTTCGGAAGGGCATTTAGCTGCTCCGTCGTAGCCCTCTCAATGTCGGGAATGGTATTAAACCGTTTTCCTTTCAGCACGGTTTTTATTTTTGGGATGAACCAGAAGTTGCATGGTGCTAAATCCGGAGAGTAAGGCGGATGTGGACAGATAGAAACCTTTCTTTGGTCAAAAACTCACGGATCAGAAGCGAGGTGTGACACGGCGCGTTATCGTAATGCAGAAGGAAACCACGGGCCCATTTTTCTGGCCTCTTTCTCCGTACATCGTTTCGCAAACGTTGCAGTAGGTCCTTGTAATATTCGGAGTTTACAGTTGTTCCTCTTGGAACGAACTCTAACCGCACTATGCCCTCACTGTAAAAAATTACAACGAGCATGGCCTTCACGTTCGACTTCTACTGACGTGCTTTTTTAGGGCGAGGAAAGCCACTCGTTTTCCATTGCAAACTCTGCATTTTTGTCTCGGGGTCATATCCATACACTCAACTTTCATCTCCAGTTATAATTTTGTTCTTGAAGTCCGGATCTGCTGCAAGACGATCCTTCAAGTTCGTACAAACTGACACACGAGTTTCCTTCTTTTCGCCAGTCACAAGTCTGGGAATAAATTCCGCACTCACTCGCCTCATTTGCAAATTATCAGTTGAAATGCTTTGCATGGACCTATATGAGATGTTCAGTTCGTCGGCAAGCTTTTGAATAGGCAATCGCCTGTTTGCACAAACTATTTTTGCAATTTTTTGCACGTTTTCTTCTGTTTTGGTGGTCGAAAGATGTCCCGACGTTTGCTCGTCTTCAACATACAAATTTCCGCTTTTAAATCGCTCATACCACTTGTAAACAGTCTTCCGAGTCACCACATTATTGCCATACACTGTTTTTAACATTTCATGAGCTTCTTTGGCACTCTTTTGCAACTTGAAACAAAACTTAATGTTCACATGTTCGAAATCTATGATGCGTGACAAACACGGTAAACACAACCTCACACTGCCGGCTCTGGAAGTCAACTAACAGGTCACAACTTGTTCCGACTTGTCACTGTCAATTTCAAAGAATCAGGATATCGGGCTTATTACTTCAAATCGATATAGCGTCAGCAGTTGCTGTTATAAAAATTTATTCATTGTAGTTTTTGATCATACCTTACACTACCCAGATGGTGTGTAACGCAGTTAACGTGTTAATTATATAACTTCTTACCAGACGAATTCTAAAACTTTAAATATGTCTTTACGTATGTTTAAAGAAAAAACTCTAGAATGGCTTAAGTTTTTCCAGTTTACTCGGTGTTCTTTAGCTTCACGAATAGAAGGTATAAATCGTCTTCCCTTTTTAGCACCTATCTGGAGTACTTTTGTTCATCTTACTTGATGTAGTTAACTCTCTTCTGAAATTGTACCGTCAACGTCATCAGGTTTCTTGCGCGTTACGATTTTTCTTAAAGATTCTTCCTTTTGTGCCTTCTGCGTTTTATTTTTTCTGCCTTTAGTTTCATTGCTTTTTTATTTTTTCTTTTCAATAAAGTCTTTTAAAGTTATAAATGAACAGATTTTTACTCGCATCTTTACGATGATAATTGCTTGATGTAAGTCAAAAAATGTAAACAAATATCAGCTCTAGTGCACAATTTCCTACTTCTCAGGTTGTCCCAGCATGTCAATTAAAATTTCTTCAAAATGTCTGTTCTACATCTTCTAGTGACACAACCAGTTTCCTGAAGTTGTTGTCCCTGAAGGCATAATCTAGGAATCTTTCCTCTGGTAGATTTAACTTTATACTGTCAGCAAGATCTTTAAAAGCATTTAACTGCTTTGCATTTTGTTCACTGACAAGGTTGTTTAATTTTTCAAGTGAGGTTGTCTAGAATCTTCATTGTCTTTATTAGAATTTTGGTTGGATGCTCCGGAGTACCCGATAGTTGAATCGCTATCAGATTGCTCAGTGGTTTGTCTCTCTTGTAAGCCTTCTAGTCTTCTGGTCTAAATTTGCAGTAGTTGATATCAGCAATTTCTCATACATTTTTATCTTAAGCGCCTTAAATGTGAAAATCGCACATTTCATCATAAATCTTGCACAACAATTGAATAAATTTTTCTTTCGGTGCTTTTTCCCAAAAATTTAGTTTAAGCTAATAAAAATCCTAACGTCCATCAGTTGAAGCACATCATCGAATGTGGGGGGTGGGGCGTTTAATCAGAGTAACATCATTTTCAACACCTGTTTTGATAAGCTTCAAAAAAGGAAAGGCAGGCCTTTTTCTAGAAGTATTTGTAAGAAAACTTGGTTGAACGAGTTATGAAATATAGCTCCACCCATCCATCCATTTTTCAATACCGCAGAAACTAATGTTGCTGTTTATTCAGTTCTCCATAACGTTTTTGCATTTAAAGATACACAGCTTGGATCGTTTTTGCCGAGAAGCAGATGTACACATGAATACAGTTTTGCGTCAACAACCTTTGTTTTACTGGGGTCTCGATACAACTGGAAATGAATTGTGGCTTGGCCATGCTTCTAAAAAATTCAATCGTAGCAAAATTTAGCTTGTGCGCAGATAGTCTGCACCTTAGGTTTTGTCATTGTCAAATTGAGTCGTTGACAAAAACTTATCAACCACGCAGGTCCTAATCGGCCATTAAGTCATTTTCCTTGACAAATGCATGAAACAGGTGAAGTATCTCATCTCTTGATATTCGAAGTCCCCATCTTTCATGCGTTTTTAACAGTTAGCAAGTTTCTTCACCTGTTTCGTCATGAGATACGCCCTCTTTACCTCAATGAAATGCTAAAGCACTGGCTGCACCTCGAACAGTACAGTTTCCATTTATTACAACTTTAGAAGCTTGTAAGCTTAGTTAGTATCCTTGATGATTATTCTATCACGTTTTCGTGTTGTAAACTGTAACACAAAACAAAACAATTAAAATAGGTGTAATAGATGCATTTTTATAATTTAGTCTTAAGATGAATGAGGACGGTTTTCTTGGTGTAATAATTTGAGTCCCTAAAAGCGTATTTTAAGGTTGATTTTTATCCACACTTGCTCAAGACGAATCTGCTGATAATAATCCTGGAAATAATTTAGAAATCTAATAAGAGTTTAAAACTAGTGTTAAAATAACATTGGTAAAAAGCCTTTCAAATGGGGAGTAACAGTCGCAATGCTGTGAAAATTTAATTGATTACGTAACAAATACTTCATAGAATTATGGAGAGTTGATAATTATCTAAATGTCAGTTTCGATCATTGTGATTGATTTTGTAAATGTTTAATTACGAAAATGCATTTTGTCACTAGGCTCATGTTCTGTATTTGAACGCGATTTCTAGATTAAAATTTTAATCCTAGTTATATTAAAATAAATTATTATAATAAATTATAAATTATTTTATTTCAAACTGTTCTATGCTATACTATATTGATATACACATGCTATAATTTAAGATTTTGTTATTTTATTGAAAATACAATCTTGAAATTAATTATCAAAGTGAGCACTTGAGAAATGTTTTGTAGCGACTTTTCAAGAATTTATTTCAACTACATAAAATTAAAAATTGAAATTGTACGTATATTAAGTGCGGCTTTTTGTATATTGAACTATTACCTTTTATTGTGAAACCTGCAACTTTAACGAATAATAAGCCAAAATATTATAAAATTGCAAATGGTCGCTAACGCCACACAAGAGAGGTAGCTAACACGTTGTTGACATGTCTGAGAAAGAAATCAAAAGCAGTAATTCAACCTCGTTCTTGGACAACTGACGATTTGACCAATCTGAATTTTCTTCTGTTACTTTTTGATTACATTATTGACAAATTTATTAGAGAAACGATTGAATACACTGGATTTAAGAACAGAAGACTAACTTTATGTACAAGAAAATTTCTTACGTTTTTTGGCGTTGTTTAATTATCAGACTACAACTATTTACCAAGATAGTGACTGTATTGGGAGGAAGCTGACTACGTCAACAATAAATTAGTATCAAATAACATGAGACTAAATAAGCTTGAGGCAATTCTGACTAATTTACATTTAACTGCTAATACTAATACAAATAAGAAGGCCGAATGGCTAAAGTGCGCACACTGATACAGTTAGCCAATGAACGTTCCGCGCGATATGGCCTAGTAGAACAAGCTGTTTTAATAGATGAATCTATGACTCAATACTTTGGACGTCACGGATGGAAACAGTTCATCCGTAGCAAACTCGTCAGATTTGGTTACAAAGCCTGGGTCATGGCAGCTGATTATGGGTTACTACCTCAACTTTGATGTATATCAAGACAGGTCAAAACATGAGCTTGGCAAAGAAGAAAGCTATTTTGCTATTCTTTGATAATTTTTTACATTAGCCAAACTTGTTACGAAATTAGAAAAATTGGGTTATGGTGCAACTGATACAGTACGAGAAAACCGGACAGAAAACTGTCACCTAGTAACTGTATGATTGCGTGATATTAGTGGAATTCTTTGGTAAAAAACAAATCTAATGTTATATCTTTGGCATTCTCTTATAATGTTGGTGTTCAGATCGGATGATAGATTGTCACTTTTGGTCAAGGAATAAACCAGTCTTCAAAGGTAAAGGAGTCAAATCATCCAAACTTGGATCTATTGTAATGAACTTGCGGAGGTCTCCCGATTGTCTATTTATCATAGAATCTCTTTGGTTTATATACTGTTTATGGTGATAAAACTTCACTTGCACTTGTAATGTCAAACAAGATTAAAATCGATGATTTGGAAGTATTCATTACTCATTCTGGACATTTCATTCTTTGCCGAAGTATACGCTTACTAGCGCCAGGATCGTCAGAAGGATTGGTTTCATCAAAGTGAAAGATATTGTCGGATGGAACATTTTTTACACTTTTTTTCTGAATTTTGAAAATATTTTTGCATTTCTTTGTCTGATTTCTCTGTTCTACATCTCTTTATGTTTTGACTCCTTTTCGACAATTTTTCTTTGTGACTATCTAAGAAATTCGAAACCCTATAGTTTCCTAGCAAATTATCACGGAACTGTCTTATTCCTTTCTTCTCTCGCTCTAAATATTTTTGTACTGTACTACCAACGTTCTGAGATTTAATGCAGTTAACAGATTTCCAAACTCACCTGCTGAGAAAAGCGCGTCAACTAGATGTCATTCTTCAATTTCTGTCAAAAGAGTTTGGCTTCGAACATTTTATTCCAAATGATTTTCCACGGAATGCCAAAACGATTTTTCTTTTGTAAATGCGTTCCATTATTTAATATGCAAAGCAAATATAGTGCATTGAATGAGAACGTCAAACCACATATATTGAGTACGTGTCAAGTCACCAACCAAGCGACTTTTTTAAGTAAAAAATTTGCAAATCTCTTAAACAAAAGTATTTTTATTTGAAATCTTCAACATATAATCTAAATATTCCATACTTATAGTAGACCACATAACAACTGTATATTTTCAACTAAATTAGCACAACAACCCTTAGTACTTATCCTCCTCGAGATCACTAAATAATTGCGAGCGTGTTCAACGCGTGCCTGCACCATCTCAAAGCACACTAGAACTAGCCTTTTTTTCTTTCAAACAAGCACTAATAAGTGACCTTGACCATACTGTAGTTGAAATGTCGCAGTGTTTCACGTTTAGAAGAAATTTAATATTTAATGTTTAACTACCACCCTTAAGTAGAGTCACCAGTAGGTTGCAAAGTAACACAGCGTTACGATACTTGTCAGACTTGTGTCCAGCGGATCGTTTAAGACTCATATTACGTTTTTTGGAAAAAAACAATCCATGATTTTTTTGAATATTTTACGTCTTAAACTCTTCAATAAGTCTTGCTAGAAAAAATTATGTTAAAGAAAATAGGGGGGATAAATGGATTAACAGATCTTTATACGTAATATAGAATCTGTCGAACCATATCACCAATAGTTTAAGTTCTACTTCCTATTGCATATATTTTTAGAAAACTTAATTTTAAATTTAAGAAAAAGGCTGAAGTAATGGTAATAATGTTTATAACCGAGTTATAAGAAATAGTAGTTACTACGACAGCTGCATTATTTTCATTTTCTTGCTGTTTATATTTAATTACAGTGTGACGTGAATAGTTGCCATTTTCCATAGTTTTGACAAATATGGTTTGCACTCTTTAGCTATCACACAAGAGGAAGAAAAGCGGGAATGAAGTTTTCATAACGTGTTTGTTAATTGTGTATTCATTCATATTAGCAAAATCAATTTTTTAATTGTAATTTCAACGCTTTTTTATATTTGTTTTTCTTATGTGTTAGCTATTTCTAACTATGATGATAGCAGCTTTAAATTGTGCTCATGTCGCGTTACATCGGTCTATTTTATTTTTAGAATCGGTATGTAACTAATAAAAGTAGAAAATGCTCAAATTCACGGACTAATCAGTTTTTTATATTTTAATATTCCGTGTTGCAATTATGCGAGTGACTAGAAGATGTTATCGTGTGTAATAGCATTATTGATCAAAAGGTCAATGCTTATTTTTATGCAACCTTTATGTCATTATATAACCGAGCCTTATCGACAGATTTGTCTAGAAGTAGTAAACGAAACTATGGAAGACGTTCTTTTACGATTTTGACCACAAAGAAATATCCATAAAGCTAAACTTAGGCTACACGTACGGCTTTCTTTAAGAATTTAGAACAGTAATAGAAGACTTCCACAAGCTTTAAAACTGTTGTGCATCAAAAAATCGTTGAGAAAGAATAAATTTATTTTAAAAATCTCTAAAAATAGCAAAACATCTATAAATGAATGTTTGTGTAAGAATTATTATGTGAAAACAGAAGATATTTCTATTCATTTGCTAAAAACGCAAATATTTGTAAACCATGAGATGATGAACACTTACTGATTTGTAAAATTGATTAAATAATTTTAGAATTTACTTTCTCTTGTGTTGTGGGATGTTTTCTTTGCAATCAATTAAAAGACTAACAGGTAACAAACATCTTGATAATTGTAAAATTGCAGCAAAGTCATATCTTGTCATAAAGGGACCGTTATCATGTTTCCAATTTGTATTAAATAAATAAATAAAACTTTGGAAAAATTTGAGGTTTGGACTGCTCAATTATACGTGTGTCCCGGAAGCGGTAAATGCAAACGTGGCGTAAGAAACCTGGTTGATGTATCTAAAGACAGGTACATAAGTCGAAAAGTGACATTGTTGTAGCAACGGGTGTCAGTAAAGCTCAACTTACAGGGACGTGCAACAAGTTGATGAAGTTCTTGAGAATGGAAAATGAAGAATGAATCAAAAAAATTATTATGGATTTGGTGAAAACCATTTTGTTGCAAGATGTCATGTTGAACTCAAAAAATTATGAGCGTTCTGATAAGTCAGGAAAGGTAATAAGGGCCAAACAAGAAATGACGCTGTTTTGAATGTAGTACGGTACAATTAATTCTATAACGCAAAGGAGAAACGAAACAAGCAGGATACAGTTTTGACAAGTCACAAATTATTAAAAAAAAACAAGTTTACTGACGGGACAAGAGACTGCGGTAACGAATAAACGCTAATCGTGGATTAGATTTATTTTGAATGTAAGCTAGGATTAATGGATAAGCGAAAAACAATCAAATCCCACAATCAGTTAAATAGTTTGTTGTCTGTCTATCAGCTTGTGTGCTATTTGGTGGCACTTTCAACATTTTGTTTCGCATTTCCGTCTAAATCGGAAATGAACACAACTTTGGTTTCTCAAATGACACCTTGTGTATTTTGTGGCATTTTTGGATTCTCCATGTTTTTCTCATTTTACACATATACAATTCTATAGGTGTTGCATAAGAATGTTTTGCTTTCAATTAATTAACAGTACGCAATGGGTAAGACATTTTGTTGTTTTCTAATTCAAAACGGCAATAGATGTTAACTGTAAACTTGATGTGAAGCATGCACCTATAAGCTAACTGTGATATTTGAAATAAAATTGTTAAGTTTATAACAAATTTGAAATAAATGTATACTTTTCTCGTTTTAAACAATGTACTTCATGTGTAAAGGGAAACATTAGAAAACAACTCTATATTGTCTTGAGCAAAACGCGAAAACTAAACGCCCGAATTGAACAACTATAGAAACAGTTTATTGTATGTTAACTTACTGAAATCTTGAAAAACAGTTTTGGGGCTAAAGCTGGGGGGACGGCAGCACACATTATAAATGACTTTCCCCGCAAAGGTGCTGAAAATACATTGCCAGAAGAGTTATGGTCATGATCATGATCATACCAAACAAACTGATTTAACAATGTCAAGAATTCTTTGGTGAACTGAGTTAGACGAAGACGTTTTGAATGCAGTGGTCTTCAGCAAAAATTGAATCGAAAAGAGAAAGACGAATCAATAGGCAGTGAGGAAATAATAAATCTTTGATAACTGGTGAAGAAACGAATGCTTCTGTGGAAAGTAGCGGCAACATCTTAAGAGAAGATGTGTCAGACGGTGTAATAATGAAAATCGTCAGTGATTAGAACAGTACAGCAGAGAAGAGTTTCAGTATAATTGATGGTTTTTTAAACAGACGTATGGTCGCTGGCCTATCAGTAATGGGCAAACAGTACACTGGGTGTAAACTGGCCCAAATAAACTTTCAAAGTTCAGTGGTCGGTCTTGTTCTCTTTGTACGTGTATTACATTTGGCCACCTTTCTGTTATAGTAAAAATGAGCGTAGAAAACAAAAAAAAAGGTTAATATCCAAGTTAATGTTGTTACTGTTCAATTTCAGTTTGGTGAAGGTTGATCCCCATGACATAAATATGGAATGAAATACCGTGATATATTGTTTTTCTTGAACCCACTACACATTTTAAAAGCTTTGACTAGTCCCGAATCAAGCATTAGAAGTTTTTTCGTAGTCGCTGATAATAAAGCTATCATAGATGATTCATCTGGGGAATCATATCCGGGCAAGCGAAAACTATTAAGATTATGTCTGTTTCACCATTATTGTAAACGATCCGGCCAAGTCGAAGAAGACATGTTGTATTTTACGTACTGTTGAATATATTAAAAGTCGTGACGTATCCGACGTGTTGATAAAACCTAAATATAGAAAAATCGTTATCGGAACTATCCTTTTGTTTTAGCGGTTAGTTTCAGTCATAAAAGACGCACGCCGTAACCACCTTACATAATTATTCCACACTCTTTTAAGAATAAAACAAAAAAATATATTTGTCAGGAAAGTGGTTGTGGAAGCAAGAAGAGAATTACGACGAACCTGCAATTTCAATGTTGGGTGAGACCTATAAGAGAAAGCAAGCAGAAAACACATGCGGGCTTTGCAGAAATATTCCCCTTAATGCGCTCTAAATAGTATATGCCAAAATTCAGCGTTCTCCTAATTAATTGAGGAACTAATCACCATTTTCACTGAGCTATGACACTGATTCGCTGTTTTACAAAACTCAAGATTTTCAACTTATTTTGCTGCAAAATTCATTTTTTCAAGATGATGGCTAATGCACACGTCGGACACGTCAGGAGTTTTAGTATGTTCAGTATGTCTACACAAAAGAATCTTTTTTTTTGTTTGATTTAAATATTCGACAAATGTATGTTGCAATGATATTTCTGTACGGGAAGTTGAAGCAAGATATGTATATGGACCAGCCAAAAGGATTTAATTGTTACTTTAAATCGGAAAAAAGTTATTGTTTGAAATTAAACTTTATAATTAGTATTTGGACTAAAATGATTCAGTGAAGGTTCATGTATACATTTATATTTTCCGACAACGCAGGACAACAAAGGCTTTGCACAGAAATTCCGCTTTGAAACATTTGGGAAGTGTGTCTCGATGCTTCAATGCTTCGGAAACTTTAAGTCGCTTTTGCTTGGATAATTTTAATGCAGTTTTGGTGCCAACCGATTTAAATTAAAGAATCTCATAAGAATATGCCCAGACACAACTGAAGAACGAAACAAAATGTGTCAAGTTCCGTATATTAGAAGTAATTGGTAGTTTGTTGCTTCTTGCACATGGTACCTGACTGAGTGTTGATTTTGTTGTAAATACAACAAGATTCTGGCAAACCCCTTTAGCCAACATTGAAGCATGTAAAGGGTTTTCCAATAAGAGGTGTTATTTTGATATTCAAAGAAAAGTGCCATTTTTTAATATAAATGATCGGATGTTTATTTCATTATAAAGAGGAAGGTTAATAGTGGAAAATAACATCAGGCAAATGACCACCACGACCACGCTTACAGGACAATATCCTTTTCAAGAAATTTTCCATAACCAAATCGCAAAGTGGCTGCCCTATGTCCTCGATAGCCTCACGAATTCCATCTTTGAGGTCTTGAATCGACGCTGGGCTGTTGGCGTAGACCTTCTCTTTCACGTGGCCCCAAAGAAAGAAGTCGCAAGGTGTTAAATCACAAGATCTCGGTGGCCAATTGTGATCACCTCTTCGAGAGATAACACGGTCCGGAAACTTTTTCCGTAAAAGATCAATGGTTTCGTTGCTTGTGTGGCACGTAGCGCCGTCTTGTTGAAAGTAAACGTTGTCCAGATCAATACCATCCAATTCCGGCCATAAAAAATCGTTAATCATCTCTCGATAGCGCAATCCAGTCACCGTAACTGTTGCTCCAGCCTCATTTTCGAAAAAGTAAGGTCCAATGACTCCGCCGGACCATAAACCGCACCAAACAGTCACACGTTGAGGATAGAGAGACTTTTCAACAATAACTCTTGGATTTTCTGAGCCCCAGATCCGACAATTTTGCTTGTTGACGAAGCCACCGAGGTGGAAATGGGCCTCATCACTCAAGATGATTTTTCGATGGAATTCTGGATCATTTTCATGCATTTCAACGACCCAATCAGCAAAGACACGACGTTGTTGATGATCGGCCGGCTTGAGTTCTTGTGTTAACTGGACTTTATAAGCCTTAAGACCCAAATCTTTATGCAAAATACGGTGTAATGACGTTTGTGGAATGGCTAATTCCAAAGAACGACGAGGAATGGACAAACCTGGGTTTTCTTTAACACTTTCGGCTACAACAGCTATATTCTCGGCTGTTCTTGAGCGACGTGCACGGGTTTTATTCTTCACATCACTAACTTGTCCCAAGAGCTCGAATTTTTTCACCAATTTCTGTATTGCGGTCCGACAAGGTGCTTCACGGTGACCCAAAAATGTTCGAGTTTTACGAACCGTCTCTGCCAAATTTTCACCATTTTTATAGTGAATTTTAATAATTTCAATGCGTTGTTGAAGCGTGTATCGTTCCATATTTATTAATGGCGTAGTTTCTACTTGTCAAATGTCAAAAAATGATAGCTTCAAAAGTGACATCTACCGAAATAGCGGGCTATTCAAAATAACACCTCTTATTGGAAAACCCTTTATTATAAGTAAAACTGAAATTTTTAGTGCAAAAATCAGTAAAAATAGGCCAATAAACCTGTTAGAAAAAGACGAGAGTTAGGACACACCAAAGGCAGTTTAGACAGAAAAAGCTCAAAATAGGCAAAGCAGTTTATTCAGTGCTTTAACCTGCATTATGGCATACAATAATTAGCTTTTCAAGATTCTCGCACTTTATACTATAATGTTTATCAGTTAAAATGTTTTGTGGTAAAGAAAACGATGTCATTAGTATCAATTTAAAATTTACATGTCAGCATTAAAGTTTTGAGATTCCTCCATAGAATATATTGGAAAGTGTCTCAGCAAAACCACATCTAGGGCTTTTCAAGACTACATTTTGTATTTTTCGTATCAGGAAAAGAATGCAAACTGTTCTCCACCATTTTTAGTATATATGGCAAGCGATTCAGTGAGATCAAGCCCTCTTATTTACAGTTTTGATATAATTTGAACAATCACTTTAAAATGTATCGTAATCACAATGCAACAGAGGGCACAAATTCGTTCACAGCCTAAAACAAATATAAATGTAAGAGTAGTTATAAAATCTTCGTTATTAAATGGTCAAGTATCTTATTTGGTCAAAATTTGCACAATGAAAAATGGCTGCGTCTCCTCACGTTTCCCATCTAGTCAAAATTGGTTCAGGTTGCAGAAATGAAATTCGTAGAAGCTCTTTATATCTTTGCACCCTAGTAGGGGTTTTAAAAAAATTTACATTTCGTATTAGTGGATTAACATCTTTATATCGTAAGCGAATCGTTTCACACTCATTCATTCATTCAGGCCATGTGTTAAAGATGCAAAGTACACCATTTTCAGATGAAGATTGGTTGCATATTTTATCATGTAACTGGTTGCATTGGTTAACAAAAACGGCACTTTAGAATGTTTTATGGCATTAAGAGGTTCTTTAATAAAAATATTTGATCTTTTTCATTTGGAATAGAAACTCACACAGATTTTCGTTAATGTATCGCGCAGTTGTTGCATGATTTGTATTTTCCAAGAATTTGCCAGCTAGTAAGCATGGTGTTCAGGCACGTTTGTCGGAAAGCTTGCCCACTAAGTTTCCTAATTTTTTGAATGCTCTGCAACAAACTATTTATTTACAAAACGAAGAAAAGAAGTTTGTTCTTACATTATTGTAACATTTGTGAAAGTAGTTTTTACTTAACGTTGTTCTGTCAGGTATTCATTTTGATGGTGGAAATGCAACAACACGTAAGTTCAAAATAACAAAATGTTCAGGAAATACACAAAACTGTAAGAGCTGTTGAATAAGTATATTTCAATGAGATTTTTCAAATATTATATTGCACATCATTTTGTGTTGTTAAAGCAGTACACATCTAGTAGTCCTTCCTTAGATAACGTATTTTAAGAAAGATACGCGTTGTTGCAATGAAGATAATGGAATTAAAAAAGTTAAGATACTAGTTATTGAAGCATCAACGAAAACTAGAAAAATAGGTATAGAATAATTAGAAACAAACTTTATTGTAATTAAAATACAAAACAAACTTCTTTAATACACATAAATAATGGCACTAGAAACAAAAACACTTACATACTTTAAAAAACGGAAAGATATTTTTATACTAAACGTTATAGCAAGATCCTAAGATTTTGTGTACGGCAAGTTGTCGTAGAAATCCCAATAGTTTGCATCGAGATAATTTTTCAATTCCTGCAAATTCTTGTAGGTATTTCTTTTCACAAATAGATAGCCTTGATTTGAAGCACGCGGTTTATGTTTAGGTTGACGTGGAAGAGGTAAAAATTCTTTATCAAACTTTCATTTGGTAATTGGGTACTTCTATTTTTTTCTTTCGAAGTTTCTTCTCACTTGTAGCATTCCCACTGTCACACTACATTTGTGTGTGACCTTTAACTAAAAATTTCTGAATTATATCGACTTTATACTGGTATGAAAGTGAGCGCAGTGCATTCGCCAGAATACAGTTGCGGTTTTGGTATACACAATCATCTGAGTAAATTATTATAGGTAGAACATTACCCCGATCTAAATATTGTTCTCATAGAAACGAACGATGAGACTTAGAGGTCAGTCTGCGTCTCGTCGAACCGGTAACAAACTGTATTTTTGGTATTTAAATCATACAAAGTGAAATTATGGCACAAAAGTTTTGTTTTAAAGTAAAAACTGCTTACATTAACAACAGGTTTTGACGGCCTGTAAGTTCAAGATAATGACATTGCATGTTCTATTTTGTGCCTTTTCTTTATCTTTTGCCATTTCTTCTTGTGGTCGAGCTTTTTCTTGACTGTGAAGTATATATTCCACTTCATTTAAATTCTCAGATTCATATTGTACACATGTGTCTCACATCTCTCTTTTTTGGAATTAAATATTCCAATATTCATGTCTTTTACGCATTTGGCAAGTGTTTTTCTACTCATTGGGATTCTGTTATTTATTGCGCAATGGTCACCATAAACTTTGTACAGCTCAGCGTAAGTTATCTTTTAAATATTCTTTCTTGTATCACGACGGCAGTAATCACTTGGCAGTTTGGGTAAGTCTCTAAGAAATTCACGTACAAATTTCAAATCTTTTGATTCAATACGTCTTGTGAATCTTTTTGTAGAGATGGGCTGCTGTGATTCTCTTCGCTTCTACAATTAGAAATACACTTATAAACGTACCATTCTCCTATACCAAGCGTGTTCAAGAATATCCGTTCACAAACTTGTAAAAGTTTATTGTTTATCCCCTTTTCTTAAATTGTACGAATATGAACGATCTCTGCGAGATTGGTGCTCCAAAACTGTTTTCTTCTTCGTATCTTGTCTACTACATAACCCTACTATATAAATTTCTTTTTGTTTTCAATCGAGCTTCTCCCAAGAATAATTAAATACTTATATTTTTTCTATCTGTTTCTTGGAATTCATGACAAAATCTGTTTTTAAGCTTTTTGCACAGTTTGGATGTGCATGTTGGTTTCATTTTTTGACGATTTCTCGCTACGTCTTGAATTGTCTTAGTCTCACCCTTTGGATGTCTGAATCCTAGATAGCCTTCACCTTTCATTTTTTTCAAGTAATTCACTTTCCTCTTATTTTTAGTACTTGATTTTCTCTGCTGGCTAGTGCTTTCTTTTTTCAGATTATTTTCGTCTTCAGATACTATCGAATTTTCGTTAATCTCAGTGTCTAGTTTTTCAAAATGTTCGTCGTCACTTTTCTCGGTTTCTGATTTTTCGTAATTGTAATCATTATCGTTAATTTCGTGTTTCCTACCTTCATTACTATTGCCAAGATGTTGCTTGTCTTTTGATAAAGCTTCTGAGTCTATATTTACCTGATTATATTCTTCTAAAGAATTTTCAGGCATTATGTTTCCTAATTCATATAAATCAGAATTATGTACGATCGCACTATTGTTTAAAACATTCTCGTAGCTGATATCTGAATAAATAAACTCTGCATTGCTAAACATTTCTTGCAACGCGGTAGTATTTTTTTAAACTGCAGTTTGAAATCTCATTTTCTAAAATTCGAATGTTATTTGTATTATCTCT
>VTPC01004154.1:65027-82695 GCA_011009095.1 Ignelater luminosus
TATGATTTGCGTTTTCCACTGCAGATACATTTTCAATTAATGTGAGTGCATAAAGTCATATTAACATTTGATAAGGTTACTAAGATTAACAGCTGAGAGTGCCCAATCAATAAAAGAAACAAAATATTTTGTATATAAAGGGTTTTCCAATAAGAGGTGTTATTTTGAATAGCCCGCTATTTCGGTAGATGTCACTTTTGAAGCTATCATTTTTTGACATTTGACAAGTAGAAACTACGCCATTAATAAATATGGAACGATACACGCTTCAAGAACGCATTGAAATTATTAAAATTCACTATAAAAATGGTGAAAATTTGGCAGAGACGGTTCGTAAAACTCGAACATTTTTGGGTCACCGTGAAGCACCTTGTCGGACCGCAATACAGAAATTGGTGAAAAAATTCGAGCTCTTGGGACAAGTTAGTGATGTGAAGAATAAAACCCGTGCACGTCGCTCAAGAACAGCCGAGAATATTGCTGTTGTAGCCGAAAGTGTTAAAGAAAACCCAGGTTTGTCCATTCCTCGTCGTTCTTTGGAATTAGCCATTCCACAAACGTCATTACACCGTATTTTGCATAAAGATTTGGGTCTTAAGGCTTATAAAGTCCAGTTAACACAAGAACTCAAGCCGGCCGATCATCAACAACGTCGTGTCTTTGCTGATTGGGTCGTTGAAATGCATGAAAATGATCCAGAATTCCATCGAAAAATCATCTTGAGTGATGAGGCCCATTTCCACCTCGGTGGCTTCGTCAACAAGCAAAATTGTCGGATCTGGGGCTCAGAAAATCCAAGAGTTATTGTTGAAAAGTCTCTCTATCCTCAACCTGTGACTGTTTGGTGCGGTTTATGGTCCGGCGGAGTCATTGGACCTTACTTTTTCGAAAATGAGGCTGGAGCAACAGTTACGGTGACTGGATTGCGCTATCGAGAGATGATTAACGATTTTTTATGGCCGGAATTGGCTGGTATTGATCTGGACAACGTTTACTTTCAACAAGACGACGCTACGTGCCACACAAGCAACGAAACCATTGATCTTTTACGGAAAAAGTTTCCGGACCGTGTTATCTCTCGAAGAGGTGATCACAATTGGCCACCGAGATCTTGTGATTTAACACCTTGCGACTTCTTTCTTTGGGGCCACGTGAAAGAGAAGGTCTACGCCAACAGCCCAGCGTCGATTCAAGACCTCAAAGATGGAATTCGTGAGGCTATCGAGGACATAGGGCAGCCACTTTGCGATTTGGTTATGGAAAATTTCTTGAAAAGGATATTGTCCTGTAAGCGTGGTCGTGGTGGTCATTTGCCTGATGTTATTTTCCACTATTAACCTTCCTCTTTATAATGAAATAAACATCCGATCATTTATATTAAAAAATGGCACTTTTCTTTGAATATCAAAATAACACCTCTTATTGGAAAACCCTTTACATCGCAAAAAAATATTAAAACTAAAATCGGCTTTATTTGATGATTTTAAAGAATCATAACATTTTCTATAAAATGATTACTAAGTTTAAAAAATCATCCACGATAACCTTTTCAGTCGCATGCGAAACGCTAACGACGATAGTAATATTTAAATTGTCTTCATAATAATGACCCGATTTGGATGTTTTATTTTAATAATTTCTACAACTGTTGTGCTTAATACCATAAGGTGCTTACCTGTAGATAACGGTGATGATGAAGTAGGGGGCGTTACTTGTAGTACACAAACCGAGAATTTGAATTATAGTGTACCGGCAACTACGATTGCAACGATTGATAGTGACTATAAAAAGACGGCCAGGATGGTGCAACAAGAAGACATTGATAAATACAGAATAGTAAATTCCCTTTCTGGACTTACAATTCAGAATTTTACAAATCAGAAACCATTAAGCACACCACTACCGGCTGTTATTCTTTATGTGCCGTGTAATGATGGGTACATTTTAGTCAAAGGAATATGCAGAAAGCCGTATCGTACATAAAGTAAGTTAAAAGTATTTTAAGGTTTGAACTAGATGAACTAATTGTAGTTGTACTATAAGTAACACGCCACCAGCATTATTTACAGGTAAACACCTTAGGTATAGATTAAACACAAAAATGGCAGAATTTGTAATGAAAATATTTTTTACTCAATCTAAAATCCAAGAATTATAAAATTGTCTGATTATTTTATTTAAGATGTTATATTCATGATAACCCCTTCAGTCAAGTGCGGAATAGCATTAGCGATACTACCATAAAAATCATATTTACGATTATGAAACAGTTTGTGTGGTTTGTTTTAATAACGTTTGTAGTTTTAACTTTTAGTAACGTTAAGTCTTTACCTGTAAATACTACTTTGGATGAAATAGAACGTGCTACTTACAGACCTGTGGAGATTATGAACTCTACCTACAACACATCAACAAATAACACAGGTGGAATCATTGATAGTGACTATAAAAACGCATCTGCGTTAGTGAAGCTTGAAGAAATAGACGAATACGAACAAAAAATATTTCTATTATTGGATTCCAGGAACATTAATAATTATTTCTTTCTCCAACCCTATACTATTATTATTGCGATCCCTTGTAATGAAGGGTACATATTAGTCAACGGAGTTTGCAGAAAATCATATCGCAAATAAAGTAAGTTCTGGGTATTTAAAAAATTAAGTCTTAGTTTTATAATATTCATGATTCAATTACTAGGTTTAATAATATCACACATTTTTAGAGATTACATCTCATTTTCGTAAAGTATTCAAACTTTCTTAAAAGATAAAAGTACTCTTACCTTCCTAGTAGAAGCTTGCGCACTAATGTGACTTTCAAATTATTTTTCTCAGCAATAGGTGTTATAATCAAATCTTCTATAAGCTTTACGATAAATTTTAGTTTAAGCTTGTACACTTGAAATCAAAGCAACACTCTTGTATAGAACTAATTCAACTTGTCCAAAATAGGTACAAAATTTGTTAGAAATGAGTAGGTACCGTCAAATGGGGTAAAATTAGTCAAAAACAGTATTTGACAATAAATAACATTTTAATTATTTGTGTTAGAATTTCTAAATTCTACTTATCCTAGGGGTGTATATGCCAAGAATAGATAACTGCGTCAAAAACAATAATTTATCAAATTAGTCTGCTAAAAAAGAATTAAATCTCAGAAGGTTCTGCATCAGAGCTATCACCTACTATGTTCTCTTCTACATCATCGTCATTGAAACTCTTATTATCCTGGAAAGTTACACTTTTGCCTGCTTCTACACATAATATACTTATTTTGATGTTACGTCTAGATGAAACACTGGAGTATCTCTTTTCCTTGAGATAATCAACCAAAACTTGGTTGACTTCTCCTTCAGCTGATTCTTCTCTTGAAGTTTGCGCAGTACTTGATTGGAATTGAAAAGCACACTTCCGGTTGTATTGAACGATCCTCTTCACAGCACCTGGTTTATTATTCTTATCAAGTTTATTGTTCATATCCGTTAGCGTCTGTTTTAGCAATTGTGCAAGGTCTAGCTTATCAGTGGTTAAGACCCCTCTCCAGGCCATTTTGAAGAGACGAAAAAAGCCCACATCCAGCGGCTGCGTCAAATGTGTCGCGTTTTTGGGTAAACATATGAATCCCATGTTGTTTTCCCTACACAGAAAGATCACTTCATCAGTATAATGTGACGACAGGTTGTCACCTATTAGAATCTTACTACCGTTTAAGTGTTCTGCATGAGGTAGGAAACAAGTTACAAACTAATCCGTAGACATATTGGCATCGATCCACCTATGATACGTTCTATTAAATCGAGAGCTCGCTGCGCAGCACTTTCTGTCGCAGCAACGTGCCCCATTCGGTCCATTTTTGGCACACTAACGCCACATTTTTTCCGACTTATAAATAACATAGAGAGGTAGAAGCACCGCCGAGGCAGATCCACAGGTAATACTGACAGACTTCCTAAAATTTCAAACCTGTTCAGGATACTTCATTTCACGTCGATACATTTTCTTTTTCCCAAGATCATCCTGAAAGTCACTTTCATCATAGTTTAATATGTTTTCACTAGGTACGTTTTTTATTTCCTTCTGGAGGTTTTGGAAATATTTAATCAAAGTAGTTCGGGACACATCAGCTGGTGCCTTTTTTATGTTAACAGTTACCTTTTGCGCTATTTGGTTTTGGTGCCTTTTTAAAAGTGAATATTCCCAATCAACCCTCGACCTATTATCCTTAAATTTTTCAATGGTTCGTCCTTGAGCATCTAACAAGTTTTTGGCAAGTTGTCTTAAATCCCTTAGGTCTAGAGGAAAACTCCACTCGCCACATGTCCAGGCGGGTTTAATGATAGCGCTTTCTTTTGTGTATGAAAAGATAGTCTGACCCCCATTCTTCTTAATATGGCTGCCATGGAACTTATTGTTCAATGTTCCAAATGCAATTTGGTATTCTTGTAAAGCTCTGCCCAAAGACCAGCCTTTAGTAATTTTTGCTAGTGCCAGTTCTAAAGATTCCTGTTTATAATCTTTGTACGCCCGCGCTCTCAGTCTAAACTTATGTTTTCTTGGCATGTCTTGTGAAATCACCGAAACCTAAGTTGCACAGAAGATGATGTTAACACGATTGGAATGTAAAATAACAATAAAATGCATGAAAAGCCCATCATCTGCTCAATGATCAAATACACCCCATACGTGTGTGATCAATTTGAAGCCCACACAAAAGTTTGAATTTAGTGCTTAAACTACCATGTGCAAAAGTCGTGGCGGCAAATTTTTTAGGTCATTAAGTACTGAACTTTTAATATTAATTTATGAAATGGTAATTTATCATGTGGATTTCACTGAAGGTATCAAATTTTTAAGGGTTAAATTTTAGATGAAAAGCTCTATCTTTAAATAACTGTCATAAACAGTAATAAACAAAGCTTACTTATTTCTAAAAACACAAACGTTCACTACTAAAGGCATTATTGAATTAGTGGATGCACTTTTATATTCAATGAACACGCCAAATTTAAATATTTCTATATTTGATTTAGCGATCAAATTCACCCCCGGAGTTCAATTTCGCCCCATTTGACGGTACTCTTATACTGGAAAAAATAAATGTGTATCGAATAAATTTCTAACCATATCATAACCGTATGTTGTGGTTAACATTTTTTTCCTGATTGTGAGTTTTTGCTCTTAAAATCAAAACAAGCTTGCCAAGTCAAGATCTAATTCTACTACGTTTGAGTCTAATGTACGTACGAAAAGAAAAAATAAGAAAAGTATTTTAGCATCAGTCGTACGTTGCGCCTGCCTAAGGACATCGCTTTGCAAATTAAAGACAGATTGCGTCAGACTTTTAAGAACAGGAAAGATGTTTGCAGATGTTAATTAGTCGGTCACTTCCAATTAATATCTAAAACAAAGATTTCCGTAAAGTCAGCTTTAAAAGACAGTCTAAGAGGTTATTTCTGGACCTGAGTATTAAAAAGGCCAATCTCCGTTTTTGCCGTCTTTGAGATTTAACCAGCACTAAAATGCCCTACTTCAATACTATCGACACAAAAAAAGGCCAATCTTCTATTGTTAAAGGTTTATAATATATAATTTTGAGTTTTTACACTCTTACAATGGAGTTATATTTGCTTTTAAAACTTGCACCACGAATATTTCATAACAGTGAAAATGGATATTGGCTGCTTTGCCAACATATGGAACGTGCGAAACAAGGGTATGGTTCTTTGTAAATCCGAAAACAGAGTAATATTATTGAGCAAAACATTATATAGTAGAAATGCTTTATTTCTTCTTGTGGTTCAACAGAAGGTTAGATTTTGTGATAGAAGATCATTTGCTAGTTCTATTGATGCCAAAGAATTATCAGTAGTAATTCCTTGGCCGCAACCTAATCGTTGACAACTCTTCGACCTTGTTTTTTCTCCGCGATTTGGCCGGGTTTACCTGTATTATGTAGATTGTGGCAATATCTGTTGCTATTATCCACAAGAACCCACAATTTGATGTATACACGAAATGGGCACAAGTTTTTGGTTTACGCTGAGATGAGAACTAGGGGAAAAACAACTTCTGTACTGCTTTGCAAATAACTCAAAAATCTTTTTGCCCGGAGCAAGCTTAACTAGTTCATTTAATTCTTAACGAGTTGTTACATCATCAAACCGTACAAATTAGAAAACAGAATTAAAGGGATTTTTAAACATAGTTGCAGAAAATATAGTCCTTATTATAACCGGATCTGTAGATCAAAAAACACTGACTTACTCTTCGTTTGAGTGGAGGGCCCATGTAGTCAAAAGTTAACCAATAAATGCGCGTATGTCTGTCAAATCAGCGTCTTTTCAAACACATGATTTTTCGGAGTTCTTGATTTTTTTGTGAATTAATCCATCATAAATATATATAAAGATCAGGTTGATGTAAATACCATACTAAAAACATAAACAAAACGATACAAAAAAAGAAAAATTAAAAAAGTAACGATCTAGTAAAAACCCAAAAGAAAAAGAAGGAAAAATTTTGTACTTGACCAGGCTAGTTATCGGCCGCCACGACCTAAACCTTAGCTCCACCACGGGATCAAGGGGCAAACATGGGAAATTGTAACCCACACAGGGTTAAAATCACAAGACCAGTAATAACCTAACCCCAACAACCTCGACGCAAAATGAAGCGCGACCCATCCGATGAGGGTCACCCTCCAACAACCAACTACAAACCATCAAAACAAACTTACCCACCTACGATCAGGCTTAGGAACCCTTTCGCGCGTGTGGTCAAGCCGTCTAAGAGGAGTGCGGAATTAGCCGTCCCACAGTCGATCCCCTAGCAAATGCAACAAAACAAGACTTTCAGACACTACCAAAACTGAAAAGACAAAACTTTTCACCTAACACAAGAGAAAGTACAGGAACGATACGGGAGGGGAGGAATAGAAGAAGAAGCTTATGGGTTCGCCAGCAACGGGCTTCTAGAAGCGCATAAATGGTGTTGATGCCTAAAAACGTCGACATCATACGACCGATGCCATTCCTAAGACCTCTGATCGACCTACCAAAAGATACTTGAGAAGGTACACCAAGAGAGGAACGTCAGCGGGAATCAGAAAAGAGTAAAAGACTTAACTAAAAGAAGAAGAAACGTCACAATCGGTAATGTCATAATTAGTAACCACAACGAAATATTGACTTCTCTTTGAGTACACTCTATACAAAGATATTACCCACCAACTTGCCCAAAATGTAGTAAAGAAAGAGAGACAGGTTTCAAAGAACCCAGGGAGCATAGATAGAAAGAGCCCCTGATTATCCTGGGGAGTAAAACTGACAAAGCTCTAGGATAGCCCGGCAAAACGCCTAACCAACCTACCCAAGGTAGTGGAAGGACGACAACGGAAAGGTTCAGCGAACTCAAGGAGCACAGATGGAAAAGGGCCTTTATTTATCTTCAGGAACGAGGATGGAAAATCTCTAGGATGTCCCACCAAACACGCAACCAACCACTCATGAAAAAAAAAGACGAGACCTATTAGTACCCCATAGTCGATGGTTCAGCAACGATACCAAAGCAAAGTCGACAAACTTACATGCAACAAGCACTTTCTCTGGAGACGGCATTCAACGAATCACAAGATCATCGCATCATGGGATTCCCACAACTCAGAAATCCAATCACACATCAATCGCAGCTTTGAATGATACATGAGCCCAAAAACTCAGGAGATGTTTAGACCTTAGGAAAGGTCGAGAGCAACGAAATAGATTTGATACAATAAAATACTCGTTGTGATGGTGGGAAAAAAGTCAAATTAGGATGGGCTATAAGTCCTAGATACGCTAGATGATATTGGATTCTCCAGATTCATCCGACGATTCATGTGTCGAAGGAGAAACTTTTAGTCAAAATAAAAAGAAAAGTAAATAGATTTACATTCTAAGGTACCAATCAAACAGTCCCCTCGAGACGAATATCAACTCAAAAGAATAGGATACTAAAATATCGAAAGTAGATCTAAAGGTGACAAATCTTGAATAACAGACACCTAAAAATCTCGAAACGTCATATGTTCTCCTAAAGAACTCGGTACGGCGACACCGCCCAAAATCTGTCGCTATGACAAGATACAAAAATCAGCAATACTGCAAAAGGAGAGCTTTAAAAACTACAAGATAAAAAAAAACAAAAATCGGTAAGATAAAATCGGCAAACGGCAAACAAAATAAAGCCCCAGCACGCTGGATTCCAAGAATCTGTAAAAGCCTCAAAACAAAATGACAAAAGATCTGAACGGCTAACGAAAGAAAGGTCTAAGTCAACTAAACAGGTAAATCGGCCCACAGATAAATCGGTAAACGACATAGGCAAACAACCAAATCGGCCCCACACGTTGGATGCCAAAAATCTGTAACGGAGAAAGCTGAAAAAGAGGCCGTTTCCGTATAAACCAGAAATCGGAAGATGTTCAATCCCGTAGCCCAAAGTCGAAGACGGGGAGGGGGGAGGTTCAAAGATAGTAAATAACCCAGGTATTGATGTTCTTACCTAAACCTAAAACTTAAAATATCTGCTAGCAATATAAATAACTTGCTAAACATTAAAAAGCGAAATAAAAGGATGAATTAATATTAAATGAATGCATTTAAAACGAAACTCAAGGCAGAACTGGGATGAGTACGCAAAATTTTGAAAGGACATTACATGATCAGATGAAAAAAAATGCAGAAGTAATTACTTCTTGTAATAAGCAATAAAAAATAGGAATATGTTTCTGTAAAATCACTTTTTGTGAAATAATTTTATTTTCTAAAAAAGTTATTTCGCAGATAAAAAGCAAAACTTAGTATGGTATAATTATGTACAAGAAATGGCAAATGGAACACTCAAAAATGGCAGTGGAATGGGTTCTACGGCAGAGAAGTTCTGGAAGACGACAAAGAAAAAGTAGAAAAAAGGAATTTTGAAGGATAAGAGCAAATACAATTTAGGAGAGAAGGGTAAAAGACAATGGAAAAAAACACTGACAATGTTGTTACACCTAGGGGTTTCTTGAAAATCAGTTTCTGTCGTTTCTTCTAACATTAATAGGCTTCGTTAAAACTAACAACACCCATGATATCTTGCTAAAACAAAATAATTTTATTATCTTCAAACTCAAGATAAGTTTAATAAATAAATAACGATCCCCTTCTGTATTGTTACTTTCTTGTAGCAAATCACGCCGTAGCAAATTGATTTATTTGTTTTTACAGATAACTGGATAATCCTACATGATTCACAGACGTGATTCATACCAGCAGTGTACAGTGAACCTAAATAAGTACGAGGCACCATAGGGTTTTAAAATTACAATTTGTAAATCTGTCTAGTTTAAGTAAAAATATACTCTTCATTATGTTTTATGGTCCTACTTGAGGATTTACCTGAAAAAGAATAAATGTCGGATTAACAGCTTTTTAAAAATATGTGATGCCCCATATTTATTTTGGTTCACTGTACTTAGTAATAACAATTATTGTTGATTAGTAATCTTAAATTAATTAATTTACAATTTAAAGTTCAATCAACATCAAATTCGCAGAAATGTCAAGTTGTATCAAAACAAGCATAAAAATATTATTTAACCAGATGTGTCCGATTATTGTTGGAAAAGACTCCGCTAACTTCCCGTAAACAGCCTAACAAAATAAAGATAAAATCTGAGTAAAACAAGCTGAGAATGTGTATATGAGGCAGTTCACTTCTTGTAATTCTACAAATACGAAATGTCGATTTTAAGATTAACTTTGATTTTCTTCATCCCACCATTGCTTATTAAGGATGGTGAATCAAAAAACGTTATTTATTTCAGTTCCGACAGTAGTAACAGTACGTTATTAGAAATTATTTTTAATAACACGCACATTGTGAAAGAATCAGCTGATAAGCCTTCAGAAAATGATTTATATTTTGTTAATGATGATAACAAGGCATTCCAGGTGTACGGATCATCAAGTATTATTATAGCTATACCGTGTTTGAAACAATATAATCGTCTTAAAAATCGATGCAGACTACGCTACTAGTAAATGTAAGTGATTTTTAAATCTGTTTTCTATAATTTTCAGATTTATGTAAAATTTATAGTAAAATATTTAAAAACATTACCTTGTAGTACGTATAATCACAAGTTTGAAAATAAGGTTTTCTATGTTGACTTTGTGAAATTTTGCATTAGAGCTAATTTCTAGTCAGCCATTGGGTTGGAATTCAAATTACTGAATTCGAAACTAAATGGATTGATATTTTGAACCCTTCTAAAAAAATTCTTATATTAATTTAGATTGATCTGCAGAATTTCTGTTTGTTTGTCGCCTTTATCTATAATAAAACTTTCTAACACGCTAAATAAATGAATAAATAATTTACATCCAGATAATTTAATAAGAAATACAATAATGTACTTTTTGTTTATGTTGTTTACAGACAGCTCTTCTTATATTTGTAAAAAACTGCGATAGTAAATTATGCAGTTTATGCAGTTTTATCTTTACATTCAAAGCAGAAACAATTTAAGGGTGCTGTGAATTGCTTTAGTGTTAATTTTATGTGTTTCATTAATGCAGATTGTTGCTAATTTACCTACAGAAAGCACTAATAGTTAGTGTTTAATAATGTTAGAACGAATACTCTCATAATAAATATTAAAGATCTTAAGTCTCTCACTCTAAGCATCCAGTGTAGTCTGCACTAGAATATTTATTTCTGTTAGCTGTTGAATAATAAATAGGTTTGGGAAAAACTGACAACCCTAATGAACACCACTTTGTTATTTTCTAGCTTTTTGGCGAACTTATCTCTATTTCTACAAAGTCTTCTTGTAACCAAAGCTATACAATATATTAGAATAGTGAAGGATGTCTGCGAAATAGTAGGTACTTAATCCTGTCGATCAATTTTTCACAATTTGCCGATGAACCACGCTACTTATACCAGGACTTGAATGCTCATAAAGCATAATAGTTAAAAATGCTCTTTAAGTTCACAGGCAACTTAATTTACCTGGTCTCAAATTCCAACAACTCCAGTTTTCACAAAACATACATATTCTACTTCAAGCAGCACCCAAACAAAACATTGCTGGTAGTGGTTTCAGTCACAGCTTCTTTGAGATAAACTTTGTGAGCAAAAAAGTCAGAGACCAGCTGGTATTGGATGCTGTTTTACTACTTCCTTGACTTTTTCTAGTTTTTCTTTTAGTATTACTCTAAGCAATTTTCTTCCTCATTTTCTTTCATTTTTCTAGAAGACACCAGCCTACCAATAACAACATTAAATCTGATAGTAATAAATGAATAAAGCGTTCCTAAAATGACGACTAGCAGAAACCCCAAACAGCTTCACCACCAAAAAAAGATTTAGGAACACTGTTCTATGGTTTTTACCAGTTTAGGAAACTATGGACATCTTATCCACGAGCAGCAGTCAGCAAATGATAGCATCTACATTATCAACTTCCTGGATAATCGACAACAAACATCAGCTTCCATAAACGTAAAGGCGGCAATTAAAAAAAAGACTTTATCACTCCTCTATATACTTACTCACACTTTTATAGTCAGAAAAATACCAAATGATTATCGTATGGTAATTCTAATTAAAACGAAATTAAATGAAAGAAATAATTATAGATTGTCGCACTGCAAGGCTAAAACTAAACAGTGCATTGTTTCTTTAATTCTGCGATCATCTAGTTACGTCTTTCTTTTATAATGTGTGTTGCTCATCAACGTTTTATCGTCCTTATTGTTTTATTGTTTAGATATATTGGTGGAATCACTCCACGGGATAGAAGTTCAAATGCGGATGAAGGAAGTGGTATTTTAGACAACATTCTACGTCCCAATTGCCGATAACTTTGCAAACTCACAGTTATTTGCTTCGACAGTTTGAAAAGCTTTCCAGGCTCTTGGTTTGGCTTTTGGTTTTTGTGTTACTACTTTTGAAACTGACTTCTTCCAAAACCGTTTTCATCCTTGTCTAAAGCTTTTACGGAATTCTTTTTTAATTTTAATCTTTAAACCTCCACAAATCGCATTAAAAATCAAAGACAGATCATGATGAGTATCTTTAGAATTTTCTATTACATTTCACCATTTTTGATGTTCCCACTCATACAACAATACTACCTTTAAGCTTATTTTGGAACAGTAACTCAATTCAAACAAAATTTTTTATTGCAAACTTTTTCTCAAACCGTTCACTTCCTTGGTGGCTATAAATATATATAACGTTAAGCTTTGTCTTTGTTTGATCAGATAGAGTTATTGGTCATTACTCTTATTCAGAAATATAGGTTTCGTCAAAAAACGTTGATGTTGAGTCAACAACTCTTCTGGGTTGAAAAGGAAAATTTATTTTAAGTTGGATGGTAGATTTGATACAGGTTGTTTGAATCTGCGTAGAATAGGGGGCTTATAGCAGATGAAACATCTGGATATTCAGTTTCTAACCCTTGAGAAACTTTCGATTCTCTTAGTCAAAAGTACCAGTCTTTTGTGTGGTTAGTCTTAGGTTCATGCCAGATCATTGATTCATTGCTTTATTTTATTCAATTTAAAGTTAAACATTTATTGATAATATATTTATTATAACACACCCTTTATATCTTAATAAGGTAGAATTCAAAATTTCAAACTGCCATCTGTCTGACTAAATGCCAAATTTTGTTGATATCTCGGTGTAGTAGCCAATTAGATGAAACTGTAGTGAAAATAAATTTTTAATTACGTTAAGCTCAACTTATGTTGTTCTCTTTCAGATAACACCATGTAAGTCCCTCTCAAATGCGAAAACGCTGAACTTGTTTTTAGTGTGTTACAATTAGACTGAAATACGTATAGTATTGTTGTTTGTGTGACAATAAAGTTGATAACTAGCCTTATCATTCAGTTTGAAACTCTTTTTTTGACAGAAAATCATTTTCGCAAAATGTTACAATATAAGAAACTATCAGTCGGTTTCGTTATACGGTGTAAATAATTTGTAGTTTACAACTTAACCACCATTTACACTTTATTTTTTGCTTGAACTATAAAATAAAACTACCCACACAAAAATTTAAGACTCGTACACGATAACAAAGTATTTGTCACAACAAAAACCGCTCATAAGAAATTTTGTTTAGCAATCATTATCAAGATTGACGCACTACAGAACTTTAAATGTGGGTTAGCCTCTCTTGCTTCCCCAAAATGGTTTAATTTCCGACAATTTTTGACCGATATCGTTATCTCAAGACATTTTTGCATCATACTTTGATGTTTATTTTATAATAATGCGTGTGGTTACTGACGGACAAAATACTGTTTTGATCACTTTGTTTTCTAGAAAATAAAATTGTTGGTGTGTTTTTCCGTTAACTATGGATACATAACATAGGTTTGTGTAATCCCTATCATAAACACATTTAAAAATATGGTGTAGATTTAAAAGTGTATTTCTTATAATTTATGTAATACTCAACGTTGTTTTATGCCTGGTTTGGATTTAAGTGTTAGGTGACATTCCCGTACAAATTTCTATGCATAATATTATTGTAGTTTGCTTTCCAGGTTTTATTTATGTGTAGTAACTAAAACTGAGAATAATAATTTTATCGCTATCGAGTTGTAATGATAGCAATAATAAATATGCAAGTGGTACATGCAAAACAAACTAATATCAAAGACTTGTTGATACTGTTTACACCTTCAAAAGTTGTTATCATTGTAATTTGATACTCATAAAATTATTTTTTACAGCTTTATTAATTAGCAAATTTATTTTAAAAGTATCGTAAAAAATTTCTTCTTATAAAAGCCGTCTCGGAAATAACGACCTGAACTCCGGTCCCTCTTTATCAAATTTAATATTCTACTGTTGCTTATCTGAGAAAAAAACAAAATTAATTAATTATGAGCACAATGCTTTAATCTCTTTAGAAGCCACAACTGCTATCAATTTATTCAATTCATTATTAGTAGTACGACTTTCCGGTTGCTAATATTTGTAAACAATTGTACACCATTATTATTATTATCGTTTCTTGTATTAGAACTTATCACGGGTGATCATTTTAAAACCGCCCATCTTGAATAACTTTTTAATTAGTAAAATTATCAAAAATCGCTGAAACACATCGATTTTGTTTTGGAGGGGGACATGTAGTAATCTATTCTAATCAGTTGGGAAACTCTCACCCTCCCCTTCGATCACCCTCTCCCCAAAATCTTAAATGATATTATCCCATGTGTGATATATCATTTTAAAGGGTATAAAAATCTCAATCTTTTACATCAAGAAAAATTAAAATTGGCTCAGCCGTTTGTGAACTAGAGATAGAAATGTATTTAGTTCAATTGATACATTTCTGTCTCTAGTTCACGAACGGCTGGGCCGATTTTAATTTTCTTTGATGTCAAAGATTGAGAATTATATACCTTCTAAAATGAGGAGGGGAAGAGTAAGAGTTTCCCAGCTGATTAGAATAGGTTTTAAATGGCCCCCACCAAAACAAAATTGACATGTGTAATTAAATAGTTATTCAAGGTGGAAAGTTTTAAAATGATCACCCTGTAACGTGATAAAGATAAAACTTATTTGCGTCACCAGTTGAGATTTGAGAATTGCAGTTTTAATTTTGTTTTCTAATATCTTCAATATGGATCATTCCGTTATCAAGTGACCTAGATAGGGAAGAAGATTACTCGACATTCTTTACTGACTCACCCGAATTTAGCTCATCTACTGCAAACATCAAAACATCAGTTGTCTAAATATCTCAATGGCTGCTTCGGGCAAAGAATAACGCTTGCCACGCATCTTGTTTTTGATTGTCGGGAACAGAAATAAGTGAATTGGTGCTAAATCAGGCAAATACGGACAATGCCACATCAATTTCACTTTTTCACTGGCTAAAAAGTCTACAGCTTGTGAAGCTGTGTGAGCGCTTGTATTGTCATGGTGAAGAAGGATCTGCCGACTTGTTTTGTTTTTTCTGATTTCACCAATGACTTCCGGCAAACAAATTATTGTGTACCAATCAGCGTTCACATTTCCTCAATTTTCTAAAGCTATGGTTGCCACATGTCCAGAAATACGGAAGAAATGAGCAATAATATGCTTTGCAACAACTTTTGTGAGTTTCGCCTCACCTCGAAACATCCAAACAGTGCATTGTTGTTTAGTTTCCGGCTCTTGTGAGTATAGTAAAAGTTGTCGAATAGAATTAACTATGGAGTGGTGTGGCCAAGTGAAGAAAATATGTGAAACAACGATAAAGCCAAAAAAAACATCAGAGGTAAACTGGTGGACACTTGGGATAAAGTAGTGTGTACTAAAATAATAAGCAGTAAAAGACAAACATGACAAAACGCCAAAGAAATTGTGTTTGGCGACAAGTGAATTAGTATGACCAATAGGGTGCTGACTTTTATACAACCTCGTTTTCCTGTATTATAATTTGATGAGCTTTCATTAAAGATTAGGTAAAATCCTATTTTCAAGGTGATTTGATAAAAAAACCTCACGCACAAAATGATTTGAAAAATTTTATTTATCGGCTTTTTTGCCCATTTTTTGAAGTCAGTGTAAGCAGATACAAAATTAAACACAAGCTTTAGAGTCACATATATAAAACATTATAAAGGGTCATTAAACACAAAAGAAAGTCAATTATTCACAATAATGTTATTGGACAGGATAAATCTCAGTGGGAGATTGTCCTTGTTGCGGCAGGAGTCTTGCAAGTGTTGCATAACTTTGATCGCATGCTCACAGCACTAGTTGCTTCGGGAAATGTCGATTGGAAATTCATCTGTTTTCCAGTGGGTTTTCAAGTATTTGAGACCTGTTGGATAGTTATTCAAAGCTGCAGATAGTTCATCAAAATCTTCAGCGCGGAACAATTGACTGCTGAACCAATGAAATGAAATGAATGAACAGATCTTACGCAGCCTGTTCCGGGTTTCAGGCATCAGAATAAATGCAAGAAAGGCTAAAATGGCATGGGAGTTCCAGCGTGCATTCCTAATGTTTGGGATCTGTTGAAACTTTACAAAGGGGATCTTATTCCTCTCAGTGAAGTGACGAAGACACAAGTAAGGTGGTAGAGAAACTTTATGTCGTCTCTCCAGCCACCTGTTTCCTTGATCCTGCACAAAGAAGTACTCGATATTTGGTGATTTAGTCGACCCATGGAGTTCATCGTCCATGACAACGCGAAGAACACGATCCAGCACATGGTGCTGGCAACTGATGAACTTGGGTTTGGGTTGACCTTTCTCTTCGAACATTTGCTGCAGCCGAACAACGCCTGTCTTCCTGCCAGTAATCACGCTTACTGTGTCGGCAACAACAATCACAATGGATCCCCACAGGTTGAACTCCTCTAACACATCCTGGAGCCCTTCTGCGATTGTTTGAGCTTTCACATCTTTCAATTTGAGCGCAGTCAACCTAATTTCTTTTGCTTCATTCTTGAGAACCACGCCCTGATATTCAATGTTCTCAATGTGTTTGC
Organism: Ignelater luminosus; assembly: GCA_011009095.1. NCBI lineage: Eukaryota > Metazoa > Arthropoda > Insecta > Coleoptera > Elateridae > Ignelater > Ignelater luminosus. The sequence goes on from VTPC01004154.1 coordinate 81,567, forward strand.
CGTCAAAATGTATGCTCCACTTCTCCAGATGAATAGTGCTCATCAAGTACTTCTTCACCTGAGCAGCTCTCGTGTAGATAGCCTTGTGGATTGCTGACTGACATGGGGTTGGGATTTCAATGCCCTCACCAGAAAGCTGGCGGCACATCTTTGCTGCTCGGTGGGACGACAGCTTTGAGCTTGTAACAAGGCGTCTTGCAATGCCTGTTGGGTTATGCTTCCTTGTATTCGTTGATGCTGCATTCACATCCTCCCAAGGACTATCTTCACTGTTGTTGGATGAGTCCGTGCTACTTTCGGAACAATCTGGTGGCGCTAAGCTGGTCAGTGTAGACACAGCTGCTTCCATTGCCTTCTTTCGCTTGGATAGGTGGATGGTTTTGGCACTAGCAGGTTTGACAGTAGAATAACCAACCTGACCTTTGTTCTCAATTTGTATTTTGTAGAGGTTCTTATCCTCTTTGCACATTCATTCGCCTTTCACCTTGGTCACGTCAAACAGTTCATTCAATAAATCAAATTTTTGTTTCTTTCTGCAGCGCTCGTATTCTATCAGAAGGTATGCTAGTTTTGCACAAATGGCTTGATCAGATACATGCGGGAAGTTCAGTGTTTTCCTCCATAGGGCTTTAAGCTCCACAGCAATTAGACCGATCCTTTGTCTCCGTTCTTTGACAGTAGATTCAAGAAATTTGAAGCGTTTAATGACGTGCTTTTTCAGGAGCATGCGAGTCCGTTCAATCAAGAGTGCTTTATAAATTGTCACTTTGCCTCTTTTTGATAGCACTTGAAACTGCACTAAGCTCTTTGTCCAGGTTTTAAATTTTAGAACTCTACAGAAGCTTCCCGAGTAATTTAGTCACTGTCCGGGCGAACGGCGCAGAGGATTCTATAATATTCTGAAAAATTCTATACTATTCTCTGGTACATAAATGATTGCACAAGTCGGTTTAATGAGTTATATCATATATAAATATCGTTAATACAATTAAATAAAATGCTAAAATGGCGTACATAACATTTCAAAGTGTTTTGTGCGTGACATTTTTCAATATTTCAATGGAATAAACGTCATTTTAGTCATTAAGAAGCAAAAGTTCATTCACTCGTCGTACAGGAAATAATTTTT
>VTPC01004159.1:0-24117 GCA_011009095.1 Ignelater luminosus
TCGGACGATTTTGGGCCCTACGCAAAAAGAAATATTCAAAACGTGCTGTTACGCCGAAAAATCTTGGTAGATTTCGAAGAGTACTCAAAATAATTTTGGGAAAAGTTATCAAAAGTAATGGAAATGAGGTTATGAGCACAGCCTTAAACATCTTGGGAAGAATTGAACAGCAAGAAGTTGATGAAACAAATACTATATAAATCTAATGTTAATAATTGTAATAAATAAAATAATCTATTAATAGAAATTAAGTTTTAATAAGATTTATATGGAAAAACTGTGTTTTAATAGAGTCTCCCTACTTATTGGACAAGCCTTACCATCGTCTTGTAAGTAGGCGAGGACGTTTTCTAATACACTTCTTAGTTACCTCAGATGCTCTTCTTGTGATCCAATTTCTCCCCAGTTTCAGTTCCCAAGTAAATAAAATTAGAAAAGTCAGTAGATATATCTTACAAGAGGGCATAAACTACTATAGGCTACAATACAACAGAAGGAAAATACAAGAAGCAATAACGATAAGTTGAATCTCATTATCAACATTAATCATTTATAGATTCATATCAAATCATTCACACCTCATATTCAAATAGTGTAGGTTAAACTTATTAGAACCACGAATTAAAATATCTAAAACTGAAGTGACCGACCTAATAGATAATTGGAAAATTCACCTCTGAAATATTAAACGAGTCGTCTGATATTCCTTGTGCTAATCAATAGTAACCTCATAAATATTTCAAATCCGTCCCTGTTAGGCACTAAATCATTTAATAAAGTTAGTATTTGTAGGATACACACTCATAATAGATGGTTTACGATTGCTTCAGGTGTCAAGGTCATTACTTTTTATGGTAATTTTATGTTATAACTGCAAACCGCGAACGACATTCGACCTCTGAACTCGACTACAAACAATGATTCAATAAATAAATTCTAACAGGCGTGCCAAGGGCTGTAAACTACTCAAAAAGGATTGTATAACATCCTCTTATAATAGTAAGCTCGTATGTTATAAGCGTACGTCTCGCTTTACTCGATAGTTAACTATTTATAGGAGAAACTATGGGCTATTATTAGACGAAGATGCAAAATAATTTACAAGCAACAAACAGGACAGAAGAACATGTAGTATGAGTGCGAAATATAAAAACGTACTTGTATCAAATGAGAATTACTCATGTCTTGTACATGGAATAGTTCTCGTATGAAGGTGAGGTATTAAATGAGCTGACTTTTCTGTCTGTAGTTGATTTTTGTTAAAATACCGAAGGGTGTTTTTTTAAGAGTTACGATAACCTTCAAACTATCAAGGGTATACGAATGCTAGTCGGGTTAATTACCTGAAGGTAACCTTTGAAAATGTCAATATAATTTTTTTTGTGTGTCTATCGATTTATTTTATTTATTTTTCTATTTGTTTAAAAAGGTGTGACGAAAGTACGTGTAATTTAAACATAAGCAATAATAAATAATATAGTACCTACCCGCTTTTTGTCATTTGTTTTTTTCCTTATTGTTGTAATAATAATAGCTTTCATTTATAAGATGGCAATCAGTTAACAGTGATCGCGTATTTCATATCATAAATTGGAAATAACTAAGGTAAAAATTATGTAAATGAATTTAGGTGTTTATTTCTCAGTTGTTGTTAACATCAAAAACTGAATTTATCTTATAATATAGTTTGCAATACAGAGTTGGATGCGAAAAGGCGGCGCTCTTACTGTTTGTTTAAGTTCCGGGGAAGCAATCTAAACCAATCCTGTTAGTTGAAAACCACGGAAAAATCCTCAGAATTCTATAAAAATTCCTCATTTTTGAATACCTCAAAATGGAATTTTATTTATTGGGCACTTTAAGAATCGTTAGAAATCACTGAAAAAGTCTGAAAATTCTACAAAGATCCATCATTTTTAGACAGCTTAAAATGATATTTTATTGCTAGATCAAAGTAATTGTAAAAAATCATTTAAAAATCACTCAAGAAGGAGCTAAAATATCATAAAAACTCTTTACAATTTTTAGCACCCTAAAATAGTTCTCCATTTCTGGAACAAGGTGGTTTGCATAATTCGGAAAATGCGTAGAATCCATCCAAAAGGACTTGTAATTGCTAGAAAGTTGGATAGCCAAAATATTATTTGATTTCTAGACCAAGACAATTGGGTACATGAAAAGTCAATGAGAATTCACCTAAAAAAAGGCTACAGTTCTACAAAACGTATTTTTAGACACCCCATAACAGTAAAACCCCTTAAAAAGGTATAAATTCTTCATTTCTATACTTCCCAAAATGGCATTTCATTTCTGAACCAAGAGGATTGAACACTTGAAAAACCATACAAAAGAACATTTAATACCTATCAAGAAGGTTTTAAATTACCAGAAAAGTTAATAACCAAAAGTGGCTTTTCATTTTTAGACTAAGGCACATAAAAAACCAACAGCCTCTGTTGAACTAAGAGCTACAGTTTTTTTGCTTTCGGGAGACTCAACTTATTGCTGACGCCCCCTAGCATTAAAACATACCCCGAATGTGAAAGTCTATCAATAACACATGCACCCTAGTCAGCACCTGCATACCCAACTAGTGTTGAGTAATTTCTTGTACCGTGAAGATATCTCAAAATTCTCTGTGCTGCTGTCCAATGCTGATCACCGTGATATGTATTAAATTGACTAAAGTAACTTACAGCATAAGCAATATCTACTCTTGTACACACTGATGAATACATTAAAGCCCCGATCAATTTTTGGTACTCATTTATCTCTTCACCATCATGTTTTTGTAATTTAAGATTCACTTCTAATGGAGTTCCAATAACTTTACATTCTTACATCCCAAATCTATTTAGAACCTTTTGTATGTAGCTGCTTTGATCCAAAGCAATGATACCTTCTTTCCTATCTCTAGTAACTCTCATTCCGAGACATTCTTTTAACTCTCCAAGGTCCTTCATTTTAAAATTTTTACTAATTTCATTCTTCAGAGTTTGTATTTCCAATTTATCATTTGAAAAAATGTAAAAGTCATCAACATGAAGACCAATTGTAACAAGTTTATACATGGATCATACCTGGATCTATTACAACCGATTTCCATGAGAAAATAATGAATTTTATTATTCCATAAACGTGCAGCTTGCTTTAGGCCATATATGGCCTTCCTAAGTTTGCACACCTTGTTTTCCATTCCTGGTTTTATAAATCCTTGTGGTTGTTTCATGAATATCTCTTCGTCTAAATCTTCATTCAAAAAAGCTGTGGTGATATCCACATGTTCAATTTCTAAATTTAATTCTGCAGCTAAACCAAAAAGTAATCGAATTGACGTCAACTTCACGATAGGAGCAAAAGTTTCACCAAAGTCTTCTCCATATTTTTGAGAGAAACCTCTAGCTACTAATCTAGCTTTATATCGAGATGATCCATCTGCTGCACTTTTAACTACATTTTTGTTTGTCGGTCGATCCACTAACTCCCAAGTTTCATTATCAGCTAGTGCCAACATTTCTTCTTTCATGTCCTGCTTCCATAGATTCTTGTCTGATCTTAAATAGACTTCTTCAACACTGTGGATCATCTGAATTTACAATGTAAAATGAATAAACCATATCATCGTCCACTTTTGGTCGTATTTGCCTAAGAGGATATCTTCTTTCTTCCCCTTGTTCAAGTTTGATATCACTGGACAATATGAATTCCTCATCATAATTTTCAATGCTGGTTGTTTCAATGTCACTTTCTTCAACAGAATTTTCCATTTCTGTACTCGATGGAGCCTCATCGATTTCTCCATTTTTCTGAGAATTTATTTGTATAGTTACTGTTTTAGTATTTTCTACTTCGTCTTGCATTTCCTCTATATCATTATTATATTCATCATCGACTGTAGTCTCGATAAAAATAACACCGTATTCTTAGGATTTTCTAGATTCACGATAGCCTTTTGTGTCTTCAGAATATCTCACCATCACATACTGATAGGATTTCTTATCCAGTTTTTTCCTTTTCTGTTCTGGAATGTGCAAACACCCTTAAATGCGACACATCAACTTTTTCATGTGTCCAAACCTCTTCAGGTGCAGCCCCTTTTATGGCTGTAGTTGGGCACCGATTCTTTAAATATATTGCAGTATTTATAATAGCCTCAACCCAATATTTCTTGCTTAAACCGGAGTCAAATAACATGCATCTTACTTTTTCCACCAGAGTTCGATTAATACGCTCTGTCACACCATTTTGTTGCGGTGTGTATGGGATAGTAGTTTGATGCCTGATCCCATGTTTCTTCAAAAAATTTTCAAACTCTTGACTAGTATATTCACCACCATTGTCAGTGCGAAGAACCTTTATGGACTTACCAGTTTGGTTTTCCACCATTACTTTAAATTCTTAAAATTTTGAGAAAACTTGGCTTTTATGACTCACCATGAACTAAATGTCTTTCGACTGAAGTCATCCACAAAAACTGTACAATATCGGTGTCCACCCCAGGATACTTCCTCCATTGGTCCAACTACATTACTATGTACCAACTGTAGAATTTCACTTGCCCGTTTGGCACTTGACACTATATTGCTAGAATCTGCTACAGCTATATCCCTACAGTCAGTTGCACTGAAATTTGACATCCATTCCTTACTTCGGGACATATGCGATGTTGCACCACAATCTATGATCTAATCCATCGTTGAAGTTGATGTTAGCAGTGCGGTGGTCAGTAATGTAGAGTTGTTTGATTTCTTTTGTAAGCTTTTAGTATTTTGCTTTTCCCCCATATTTGGACTTTCAGGTTTCTTGTGTCCCTCTTCACCACAGGAATAGCACTTAATTTTCTTTTTAAATGGTTTCTTTTTTCTGTTGTCCTTTGAATATAGAGCGGTCTCTTTACTTGTAGCTTCATCTTTCAATTTTCACCTTGCACTCTCTTCTAACAAGGTAACTTTGATATCTTTAGATTTCAGCTTCTCCTTACCATGGGTAATAGTGGTTACCAGACCTGCATAATCAGAATTAACTCCATTTAGCATCACAAAAGCAATCCAATTATCTTCAACAGCTTCGCCAATATCGGCAAGGTATTGGGCTGTTGATAAGATATCTGTAAGAAATTCTTCCATAGATGCAAATTGATCCTGTTTAGCATCGAACAGTTTTCCTGTCAACTCAAATACCCGGCTCATTCCTCTGCCGTCGTAGGCAGCTTGAAGATTGTCCCATGCTTCTTTAGAACTCTTCGCATTACACACGTGTACATAAAATGACGGCTTGATTGTTAGGCATATTTTTGCAAGAGCTCTGTTATCATTTTCACGGTTTGTTTCGGTTAAAGTTTCTTCTACTGCACTCCATAAACTTTCGAGCATTAAACACATTTTTATAGCAAATTTCCACGACCCATAATTCGACTGTCCCTCCAACTTCTCAATATTTGGTACGGAAGTGGATACTGTTATAGGTGATGAAATACTTGAAACACTTGTCGTGGTCGTCATGGTGCACATTTATCACATCAATTTTTAATGCAAAATGTTTTTACAATTCGCGATGCACTGCACAGTTTTTAGTTTACTGGACCCAGAACCTGTTAGGCCGTGACAGCAGTGACAGTTTGCAATTAAACAACACAGTAGAAGTTATTTAAGAGTATATATTTCTAATATATTTTATAAACAAACTCAAATAATAACAACAGCATGACTAAACTTATTATTTTTTTTATGTTAGTGTCTCATATACACTGCCTTACACAACCCAAACATTAGATTATATTATGATAAGTCTTATTACTGACAGATATAAGAGTTATATTTAAGAAACCTGCAGTACAGAGAAGAACAAGAACTTTTAGTTTCCTGCATTAGAACAATCTAAATAAATTGCACAGAAATTTAGAACAATCATTTTTTTTGATATTACGTTATTTCTCAGCAACCGGATATTTATGGTACTGTTGGTACTGTTCTGCAAAGCAAAAAGGCCCTAACTCCAAAAATCATAGTTTTGAGATATTAAGTAAAACGTGTTTGATTTTCTTCACATTTGTATAGAATAGGATATTTTCGAAAATTGCTCTTAAGTTAGAACTTCTTTGCTTGGCATATAAATAGATCTCAATGCAAAGAAGCCAGCGATATTCAAGACTCAGTTTTGTTTATTTTTTGAGTTAGGACCTTTCTGCTTTGCAAATCTAAAGGGTAAGTTTTCAAATTGCTAAAGACTAAAGAAAACTATGTTTATTTCTTGGCAGTTATCATTTTCGCTTCGTATTGTTGGTTGGTAAATCTATAATTATTTTGGTCAAACGATTCAATTTCCTTCTGTACTACCGAACTTCCTATTTTCATGCATATCAATCAATAAATGGTATTTGGTTTGTTTCCTTGAAATAGCAAGGAAACAAACATTTTTGTCCTTTCAAATAAACAAATAACAACACATTATTGATGTCTGAACTTTCAAAGTCACTTTTAAAAATAAATTGAGAGTGTTTAAAAAAGTAGATAAATGAATAGATAAACTAAAAATATTAATAAGGCGGAAAAAGCTCTTGAAATTTACAGCAACAACATTAATACATAATTCCTGTTACAAAACTGGTACTAATACATTTCCAAAGATCCATATAAAATATAATTGGCAATAACAGTGAAACGAAGGTTAATTTAAAAATAATCCAATAAAAACGAACAATTAGGTCATCCTGTAAAAATTTAGTATTACACAAATCTCAATTAAAAAGGTGAATGACAGTCTGTAACAACCATTAAAGTTCTTTGAATACAACCGATACAAAAAAATTAAGGTCAATTATAGCGGAAATAGCTCCAACAACAATAATTTGTTAATTTCAGCTTTTATTACTAGTGAACATTCAATCATTTGACATAACATGTATAATTGCATTATTGTTTTTTTTACCTTGTTGCACGATATTAATTCCCAGGTGAAACAAATACTGAAACCTTGAAATTTTTAATTAAACTTGGATTGTATAATGTTATGTGCGTTTTTACATGCTATTTGAAATAGTTTTATTTTTATCATTTTTTTCTCATGTAGTAGTAAATAACTTTTTAAGCCATAAAATGAATGGATCTTTGTTTATGTTTGTTTGCGTTTCGTTGGTTCCGTTTGCCTTCTACTGAATTAATAATAGATGATAGTGAAACCAAAAGATGATTCAAATAATAGTAAAAGCAGATAAGCAGCTGTGAATGAAACGATTTCTGTGAAACTCAAATGAATAATGTTTATTTATAAATTTTATTGCTATTGTTTTTATAAAAACGAGAAAAACTTTTCTTATTGAAAGTTGAACATATTATACTTGTGTGCGTAATATTTCTAAAACACTTATCTAAAGGTCAGTAGGTTTAACTGCAGCTCATTTAAGTACTAATACAATAAATGTATTTGTTAAAGTAAACACTGTTTATCGCCTGTATAATTACAATTAAAATCGGTATATACATGTAGTCAATAGCTGAAAACATAATTCTATTTATAACTCATTGTTTAATCAGTTCCCATACATAAAAGTGATTTTTATGTTTAACATTCGAGTGATTTCTATGTGGATAGGTGTAAACAAATTACTTGAAATGTGAACTATTCTATGACATTCATTCTTTAGATATTTAATTTAATATGGAAACCTTCAAAGGTATTTAAAGAATGAATTACATCAATTTACGTCAATAGTTGACTCACATTTAGAAATGTGGGAATTTTATAGAAAGAAACCTCAAATATCTTTCGTATCATCTTACAAGATTTATTTTTGCTATTGTAGTGTATATCGAAGTACAAGTAAAATTACAACAAAATCAGTCCCGAATACGATCTTTATATAAGAGCAAATGATAACTGAACTTATCGGATTATTAAAATTCAAAAAGGAGCATAGGAAACCGCGCAGCGTATAAGCACTCGTGATTTTTCAACACTCTTGGATCCTCCAGAACCCACTGGTCTTGGCAAAAAGAGTGTATGCCTGTTAAAACTTAATACCTACAAACTCTTGAGAATACGTAAAATAATATGCAAGAATTGCAAGGCCCGCTAGAACTCACAATCAGAGCCTATATGTACATAAACACCTTAAGTTCAAAAAGCTCAGGAATCTATAAAGATACGAAAGCCATTAAGAATATGTAAGTTGCCAAGAGTTGGAGCCTTGTAGAAAGATAAGAATTTAAAGAGTGCCTGGCATAGAACAAAAATGAGAAAAGCTAAAAGTGTCATATCTATTTGATCGAATAAGCAAAGGTGCTTCTTTCCTGCCTGATATAAACGTGCACGATCTTTTAAAGGTTTTCGAATTCTTCATAATCTAGAATCTTACAGGAGGAGCTTCAGGTCTGCAAAAATTTAGTACTCACAAAGAAAGCTGTATTGACCGACCTAGACGAGTTTTAAATCGATAATATTTCGATAATATTACAATAAGTTTCTTCATGGTAACGCTTTTTATTTTCAGAATTGCGTGAGCATTTTTCGCAATTTAATTACAATAATTTGTATATAAAATAAAATTCGTTCCTTTTTCGCTTCATGCTCGTGATTTTTAAACTCTGAAATTGATACACTTTTTGTTACTGTGCAACACGCATTCTTAATATAATTGACAGTTCCAGATCTCTTGTGATATTACTACAGATAATCCGAGGGGTTAACCGCTGGAAATAACTGTGTACACCAAACTTCATACTTCACATATTTCATCAGTAATTCACAAAATTCACCTTCTTTATCAGTAATTTGCCGAACTTCATCTACTGTGTCAGTAATTCATAGAAATTCGCCCATTTCACCATTAATTCACCGAACTTTATCTACTTTATCAATAGTTCACTAAATTTCATCTATTTCATCATTGCTATATTTCATTCATTTCACCGTATGTATCGATAATTTTGCGCTTCAGCAAGACTTCATACATTAATATTTCCGAATAATACTTACTGTTCAATTTTAAAGAATTGAAGGTCTTTTACATAAACTGATAAAATGATCTAATTATGTATTTTCTAACAACTTATACATCGTGAGTAAAAAGGTAATGAACCTAGTGTTTATCTCACTATAAATTTAACATATACGCAATTAAAAATTTAAAATAATGATTATAATACCGTATATTATGTACTTACATTAACAAATATACACATACAACTCACTTATTTAAAAAAGTCTGTTATATTTGACTGCAAGCGTTGTTCGCGTAAAAATTGTTTATCAGTAATCATTTTCTATATCATATACCTTATTCATTGTTTCACATAAGGTCTCGTGAGAACGTTTCCATGTTTTTTAAAACGTGATCATTTTCAATTTATAGATTTCTAAAGACAGTTCGGGTACAAGTTTATTATAGGATTTTAAGGTTTAAATACCTGTTTACATAGACTAGAAATTTCTGGAAATTTCTTTTGTATTGATATTTCCTTAATCTTAAGATGTACAACCCTCTTCCTTGCCGAGCAATAAAATATCTTACTGGATGGAAGTTGAAATAGTAACTTAAACATGTGAAAAAAAAAGCTTATCTGAATCTTTCTACAGTCATTGTCAAATTAAATGAGAATCTGGATTTAAATTGTATAATAATTACTGTACTCTACAGGTTTTTATTGTAATTATGTATTGTAAACTTAAGAATACAAATATCTAAACAATTTATCTTTTTATTTATTGTAATAGAAACATACAATGCGCAAAAGTTATTAAGCAATTTAGATCCTTCAAACTCTCATTTAATTTGGCAAAAGCTGTACTAACATTTTTAAATCTTTATTGCTTTATTGCTTTTCCTTATAATACATATAATGTTCTTGTCAAGGTTCTCGAAGGTTTCGTTTAATTATATAGTGAAAGAAGCTTCACACTTCTTTTACCGCTTCTGGCAATTTGTAGTACGGTCAGTAAATTTTACAATTTTTTAAGGGATTGGGAACAGAGTTTACTAAAATATTGCTTTCTACTTGTCACTATCTAAAGAACCAGGCGGCAACCTATGCTTTAACAATGCAAAAGAATTTCTAAAATATATTTTTGTACGAGTCATAAAAGTGATTTTTGGAGTTTGCTAGAAGAAGAAGACGAAATCATTATGTCATTGTCATTTTAAGAGAATTTAATGAACAATCTGTTAAACTTACTCTTTATTAATTATTATTATTATTATTTTTGTTTTTTGCTAAAAAATTCAAATATTAAAATTATGTTTTATATTTTGAAATGAGTTTTTTTAAAATATTATTATAATAATCGACTTGTAGATCACTGTTTTTATTAAGAAAGAAAATGCCCAAGAAAATGTAATTTGATCGTGTCCCCTCTAAATTATTATTTCCCCCCTGATATACGGCTCTGGCTACGGGCCTGTATCAGAATTGGCATCAATTATACATTTGTCAAAAAACCTTTAAAGACGTTATTAACCCATTAACGACCGTTGATACGAAAACGCAACATTAAAGTAATAATTTTTTTATCAAGTACAACAAAACCATATCAGATATATTAAAGTATCTGCTATAATCTGATGTTTTGTAGTATGTAAATATATTTTTCTCATTGCAAAAAATTATTTTTCTTTTGTTAAAATTTGCATATGAATCTGACCAACTTCGCTAGTTAAGAGATGTCTTCCTACAATTTCTCATAACTACATTATTATATTGAAAAATCTAAATATTTTGTAATGCTACATTAACGAGATATAAATACACATGTTCTAACAGAAAAAAATTTAAAAAAAAAATTTTTTTTCCTGCAATTTTAGTGTTCAGAAAATAATGTTGCATTATCGCATCAACGGCATGATTCATTGTCCACTTCGCTAGCGTATAATATGGCTAGCCCATAGTGTTAGACCGGCTGCAAGTTCTGTAGACTTGTTTGGTTTGGTTGTAAATAACAGACTTTTAAATGGCATAATAGGAAGCAAGAAATATTTTAAAATTTATAAACGTACCTACTACAAATAACACCATAAAGTAATTTAAATTTTAAAGGTTTGAATTGGATGTAGTGAAAATTCCACAGATGTGGAACGGATGCAACGTTTTGACTTCGAGAATGCAATTTCTGAGTTACCGACAAAATGCAATAAAAACGACAATGCTGGCAAATTATACAATAAACATACAAATTCTAATAAATATACGTGTCTACACATAATAAAGATGTTGATAAGCGTTAAAAGTGAATCCGGAACTGGCAGTAAAAATTTTGCTTATTCAAATTATTGTCTGATTGATATTGCATAACTGTTGCATTATCTCTTCCAAAATCACATATTTGCAGCAGGAACTATACGAGACAACCGCATTCAAATTTGTAGTCTGGAATCTAAACAAATAATAAAAACTCAAATAGAGGAGCATTTGATTATAGGCTTGACAGTTGATCAAATATTTGTGATTGAACCGCAATTCTATCGTAACAATGATAACAAAGAATATACCAATAAATTCCGTGCAGGATACAAAGCGGTATGATCAGAAACAGAAGAAAGAAATTAGTGTTCCACAGCTTTTAATGGTAAGAGAATACATATAATAAAAATATGGATGGTGTGAACTTGCACGATATGGTATAGCTAACTACCGAATAAAGGTTAGAGGTGAAAAGTGGTGGTGGCCTCTTTTTATAAATTGCACTGGTAGTGTTTAGTCAACTGTTGGAATCTGTATACAACCTCAACTCTAATTTCGTTCTTCTATAGTTATGGCACTAATCAAATCAGAAGGTAAAATTGAAGAGGAAAATCAAGATGAAACTAAAAGGACATACCAAGGAAGAGATAGACCAACCAAAAACGAATTACTTGACGAGATTAGAAAAGATACGGTCGCTCACAGCATTATTCGCTATTCAGAAAAGTCGAGAAGAAGATGTAGAATTACAAGTTAGACTGGGTATATGTGTACAAAATGTAATGTGCATCTGTATCCTCCATGTTTTGATGACTTCCATAGACAATAGGCTTTCATGTGTGACCTATCACAAAACTATACTTTTAGAAATAAAATAAAAACTACATTTTTCAGCTTATGTGTCAAATAATAGTATTTACCCCATATTCCGCCATTGATGCGAAAACGCAACATTATTTTTTGAGAACACCCTGTATAAAAAATTTTTTTTTACTTACTGTGGTACGTTTTAGATTTCAGTTGGTCTGTATTTAAAAGATGAGCTCTCAAAAACTAAAATTTGATGCCTTGGCCGTTAATGGGTTAAAATGCAGGCTAGGATGTTCCTTTAAAGAAGTGATTTTTGTTATTTACAGCCGTTATAGCTTTCTTAATAATAACAAAGTAATTTTAAATGCATGATTTTAACTGATTCAAAATAATAGGTACTTTAAGTAAAAGAATTCGATTAATTATAAAACACATGTTAATAATTTGAGTTCTATAGTTTACTAATTAACTATAAATTAAGTTTAATGATTATAACAATGGCAATATAAGCAAGCACATACATATTCTCACCACAGACACCATCACACCTTGAAAGTAATATCATAATAATAATAATAATAATAATAATAAAACATTTGCTAATTTCTTTCTTTATTTATTTACAAAAACAAGTTTAGTTAAAAGAATTTTAATAAGTTTTTAATTTAATTCACACGTAGAGACTTTAGTTAACTTCAGGTAGTTACTTATATTACGTATTTTAAGTAAGCTATACAGGGTGGTGAATTTAATTCCATAGCATACAGAAATATCGATTAATTCTATAATTGCAATGTTTTTGTTGGGGCTTAGCGGTGGAAGCAAGCAGGGGACTTACATACAGGGAATAGACCTTCTAATGCAATCTAAACATATGCCCAGATTTAGCTTTCCTCTACTTAGTTGTGGGTTCAAAGCTGGGCTACTGCAAAACTATGAAGAATATGCAACTTAGCTCAATATAAGGCGCCCTTCCTCAGAGAAGTATGAATCCGACAAAAATATAAACAGAACCTTTTTCGCAGAGAATTCTATTGCTTTAGCTTTGCATATAGCTATTTTTGTTGTAGAGTTGAAAATGAGCTTAGATATTGGCAAAAATGGTTTTTGTTCCTTTCCCCACCCGAGAGAGGCGTAGTCTACCTCAATGAAGAGGAAAAACTTCAAAAGAACCATATTATGTGAAAAAAGAAATTCTAATCAGAATATTCTCGACTCGAAAAACTTGGCGCTTGGCCTACAAGTATTCTGACGGAATTTACCGAAATATTAAAAATTTGAGGTTTTTGGGTGTTTCGCAAATAAACGTTGTCAATGGTTGTAACGTTCACTTTTTGTTCCTGTTACATGTGTTGTGGTTAATCTGTGCTGACGGTGTGATCTTGTATGTTTTTGTAGTTTTTCTTGTTGAAGAGGTATTTTGGTACTTGTTGTGAGTTCGTACTGATAGATTGATTACTTTTTCGTAGCTTTTTGATTGTTGAGATCAATTAAGGTTGACGAACTCTTTAATTTATTTATTATAGCAAGCGGGACACAGCGTATAATTCTTTCAATATTTAAATTTATTTTTTGTATTGCAGTATTTTAAACAGTCACAGCTGTTGTTTGTATTTCTGTTTAATTTATTTCGGTATACATCTAGTTGGCAATTTGATAAGGGTTTTATTTGGTTTTATTTAATTTAAATTGTAATTTACAATTACGTCCTCGTTGGGGTGTTGGGACTTATCGATCGTTTTTCTTTACCTTACATTGCTGCTTGATCATGTTGTTGTATTATCAGAAATTTTCATTCCAAAATCTTCCTTGAGCATTTATAAGTTTAAATTTTCGAAATCCGGGATTTCTGATTGGATATAGTTTGCATGCAGGAGTCTTATCTTTGTTTCACGCAGGGGTAAGCAGAGTAAAGCAGAAGACTTCATGCAGGCGCATTTGCCGATGTTATTGTGTCCAAGGATGCTAGAATACCTTGAGTGTTTGTGACAAGCCTCCTTCTAGCGAGGGTAAGTGATTTTCTCTGGTTTCTTTATTAAGTGTCATGGGAGATATCTTCTTCCTTTAGCTTATTAACACACCTGCGAATTCCTTAGTTTTCTTCAATTGGAGAATTTCTTCCCGCATTAAAAAATTTTTTTGAATTGTCGTGGAGGGTTAAACAAGCATGTGGCTTTCGCCTCATCTAGTTCAAATTGGCAATTTATTTAATTTAGAAATTGTATCTTATTTCACTTTGATGCATTCTTACAAATTTGTTTTTGTATGACTTAACAGTTATGATTCAAACGTTTTTATCATTTTGCTTTTGTTTTAGAAAAACTTGGGAAGCGTATGTTAAGAGGGTTTGTTTTGTGTAGGTTTGTTACAGTTCATTCCGTCTCCAAGTATAGCGATGTAACTTCAGAGGCAAGATCTTCATGTAAAGTCTGGCTTTTTTCACACTCTTAGGCAACATTTCACAAGTTTCTTGTTTAAATTTTTTTCAATTAGTTGCATAATTATAAAATTTGCTGCTTTCTGATATTTCATTTGCAATTTTCGATTTTTCAAAATTTTATTACAATACAATAGTATAGATAAATATAAAATATTGAGTAATAAGATTTGAAGTTTATTAAATGTTATTTCTTTTGGAAATTGAGATTAAACATTTTATGAATGTGTTTGAAAATTTAATATTTTTATTTGGAAATCGTTTTAACTTTGTTATTCAATTTTAAATATAATTAAGTATTTATTGGTTGGTGATATTATCAGATCTTTGTTGATTATTTTGTTTTTTTTTCAAGAAAACACTAGCGCTCATTTTGATTAGTTTCTTCAATATATGTATTAAATATCCTTTTTTGTATTTTATTGCATGTATAACTTCCTTATCCTTACCTTACATGGTTACCATTTTCAAACCATACTCCAATAAATTTTTGTATACTATGGGGTGCAATGTTGTAGAGGTATTTAAAGAATTCTATGTAACTCTGTAAAAAGTTTCTTACATAGTTCTGTTAGCTACATACTGTAAAACTTTTCAGATTGTAATATAACTTTAGAGAAAAGCAAACATAGTTCAAGTGATCTTAACAGACTAAGATAGTTTCAAAATGCTAATCACAGTTTGTTTTCATACCAATTAAATCTGCATTTCTCCGACTGTCCATCCCATGAAAAACTAAATCTTTCTTTTGTGACTTAATATCTTTTAGAACTAAATGGAAAGTTTCAAATATACCTCGCATTTCTGCATTTTCTTATTATTAACCTCGTTCATCATCCTGTGTTTACCGCCATGTTTGGTAGCGCGATGCAACACATGGAATATCTCTTGGTTTATCACAAAATATCTTACATTGTTCGACCGACTTACAGAAACAAGACAAATAAGCTTGAAAACACGCCCAACAGTAAAAACGTCAAATCGTTTCAAAAGACTGTAATCTTTAGTCGTCTTAAACACCGATGTCTTTGCATGTTCTACGACAAACTATAAAACCTCAAGACTACTTTTCACCAGATAAATACATGCAAATGCGCCTAAAGGAAAAAGGGAATGGCGCGAACACGTGTCAGTTGTATGATAGTAGTAGGAAAAAATAAAATATACATAGTAGTACTGCCACTGAATGCTCAGGTAATGCGATTTTCGTCCAAAACTGGTCTACTATGCACATTCCTCACATTCTTTAGCGAACTCTATAAGTATTCAAAGCCTATTTGTGATTTTCTAATAAATTAACCATTTATTTACTCACCGTAAACACTTACCATAAGTATAAAATAATTTAATGTTTTTATGGCTATTTGGACAAGACTAGGTCCAGTCGATAGGTCAACCCGAGGCGAGTCACTCATTAGGAGGAGAGCAAGGGAGGTCACAGTTGACAATTTTGCGCTTTTTGAAAACGAAAAGTTGAACATAATGTTTTTCAACCACCGTATGCACGCGCTGACACCTACCGGCAAGAATGGGCAAGATCGATTGC
The DNA here is from genome assembly GCA_011009095.1 of Ignelater luminosus. NCBI lineage: Eukaryota > Metazoa > Arthropoda > Insecta > Coleoptera > Elateridae > Ignelater > Ignelater luminosus. The sequence goes on from VTPC01004159.1 coordinate 15,965, forward strand.
GACCCTATGGGTAGGCCAAGCAATGTGGGACCAGGGGCGCTATCGTCTAGAGTCCCCAAAGAATGTTTCGCCTCAGGTATCCATGGGAGATCGGAGTAGTGATTTTGCCAAGATATCGCAACGGCATTTAGTACACCGACAGAATGTCTTCACCTGCATCTGATCCCGCTCTAACCAATTTTGCAATTCTTACGATTCGCCTGCTGGAGGCGTGACAGGCTGAATCAAAAAGGGCTTCTAGCTCAAAAACTATAATGGCTACGGGAATCTGGTTTTCACGGATCGATGCAATTTTGCAAGGACTATGACGGGATAGGAGAGAAAGTCGGGTGAAAAACCAAGATATCCAGAAGCTCCCGAAAAACCGTTCGGGGAATCTGCGAATTTTGCAACCCCTACCAAAACTGTCCAGATAGTCTGATCAATATAATATTCGAGATTTGTGCTCTGAGAGTGCTTATCTATCCACTCGAGAAAATCCGACTTGATTCAATTAACTCCGTACTTTTCTCCGCGGCTCGTCAAAATGCCCACTTAGAAAGTTTGTAAATCAACTATTTAATTATAGTCCAATTGAGCTGAAGTTTTTTCAAACTAAAGAACATTATCCGAGCAACAAGCTTATTTGGATACTAGTGGCTTTTCCCTCTTTTTGTGATTGATTAGAATAAACGGATGTAATTTGCCTTCCTTTGTACCTTTCACGGTAACGTTTTGATGCGCCGTGGAATGGGTAACAAAAAAGGCTCAATGCACTTTTTTTCTGCAAGGTCATCTTCTAAGTCGCAAACGCAGAATACTGAAAACGGTGGAAATACGGCCCTGAAATGGACACCCTTTGAGCTACAGAGACGAATCTTTTGTAATAAATGTACTGTATGTGATTCTGTTAGCCAATTCTGCATCCTTCTAAAAAGACGTTTCTCTTCAATCCCTTTTACCACCGTTGTTTTTGGATGATTAATGCTGAAATTCGGCGTGGCGCTTTCCCAAACCTTTGCGCATTTTGCTTTCAAATTCCGTTAAAATAGTAAGAGGAACTTTGGAGATAGGAAATTTTAAAATCTCTTGTGCATTCGAAGTTTTTGGTTTTTCGTTGTTACGTCCGATCGACTTGAAACCTTAACCATCGTAGAAAGATGGTAAAAATACGTAAAAAGTGCAATACGCCCTTTTGGATTTGATGGTACAACGTAGAAAAGTGGGTGCCCATAGATAAGCGTTCTGGTGGTCGATGGATGTGTTGCGGGGAGATATCTTGCGCTCTCATTACTCACCATAAGTATAATATTAAATTAATTAGAATGATTTTGGCAACAGTTCTTCTTAATTTCTGAGGGAAGAAAGCACGTTCTCTTGTGAATTTATTTGTTTTTCCTTTTTGTTATTTGCGCGAGAAAGGTACGTCCTATCGACTTGAAATCTTTTTATAATCTCTCTTTAATCTTTTTAAACCAACTTTTATACCTGGGAAATCGCATTTGATAGGATATCGGAGACACAAGTAGCGGAGCTGGTGCCCACAGGCATGCGGTCGGGTGGTTGGGAAGAGCGGTGAGATATCTCTTGCTATCAAATATTTTATTCTTATGGTGAGGGCTATACCAAGAGTTATCGGAGGTGTGCAAGGGGGAGATTTATTTTTTATTTTTATTATCTTCTGTAAACCATTCTTTACCCATTACTTCAAGTTCGCAGTCATTTTAAACTGAGCAACTGTCCCAGTTTATAACTGCGCATATTCGGAGGTCTTGCAAAACAAATAAGGCCGCTCTACTAAGAGCCATGATTTTATGATAAGAATCTATTACAATTGATTCAAATCGGTGGTTGCTAAAATTAGAATATGACTTTTTTGCCAGTGAGCAATTAATTTATTCTGTCGTAAATTTCCAGAATTGGTGGAGTTTTCTGAGAGAGAAGGTCTTCTGTATGTTCAATTTCTAAACCTGCAAAATTAATCAAAATTTGAAACCTTAAGTTTGTAAACTTTGGCCTTTCATGGTGAGTTAGTTCTTGACAATACGGAACAATTTCTCAGAACGGGGTGCAAACGGTTAGCACTAAAAAGATTTCCTAAAGATAAAAATGATTATATCTAAATCGAAATAATCTATTGAATGAATAGACAAAGCTGCGTCTTTTCTACTTGAAGATTCGTACTGAAAAAGTTCATCAAAACTTGAATTTTAATGTCCGCTATCTTTTATCGTAATTCGTAAGTATAGTTAGCAGACGAGAGCGTTCCTATATATAATCTTGTCCGTGGGATCCAATTCTGACGTTGGACTACTAATATGAATAAATTATTTGTGGAGAGTCAATTCAATTAAAATAAAAAAGAAAAAGTAGTAAGAAGTAAGATTATCTTAAAAACGCTTCTAATTTTAGTTTGTAAAGTATCCTGTAAATTATGCTTAACCACTACCAATTTTGATCATCCAGTAAGACTACATCTTTGCCAATAGTTATTAAAAAAAATTAGTTCCTTTCCAAATTTTCTAAACAAACTCTTGGCTACCGATAAGGCTGGATTAGCTAGAAATGATGTTGAGCATTTTTGCAATATTCACGTTAATCAGACAAATACTTTCACGCTTTTTTTGAAAGCAGGCTTCAGATTCGATTGTCGGTCAATGCTTGGTTAGGATATCGATATCGACTGTTACAACCCGTATTCCTACCAAACAGGTAAAGTGAACAAATGTTTATGGTTCTTGTCTTCATCAAATTATTTCAGGTTGTATAGGGAACAGTATTTAAATTTACTCAATAATAAGTTACCAAGATTATTAGAAAGTATCATTCTAGCAGAATTTCCATGAGCGGTTCAATAGCTTGGCCACCTCGCTCACCTAATTTAACTCGACTTAAATCTTATATATGAGCTTACTTGGAAAGTCTGATGGACGAGCTATCAATAGAAGATGCAAATCAGATGTGAGAACGTATTGAAAAGGGATGCAATCAAATAAGGAATATGCCTGGTATTTTCGAAAGGGTCAGGAATTTTGGCGACCCTGTTAGCAATACAGAGTTGAAGTACGTGTGAAAATGAAAGGTGGCCGTATCAAACACTTAAATCGATTTTAATTATTCCCCAGCAAACATGCATATAACGGCCAGTATACGGCTTTCCTCTGGCACTAATGGCTAAATGCTGGCACTGGCACCCTTAGCTCGGCCAGTCAATGGCCACATATCTAGTAACCGTAACAAAGCCGGCATTGGCAGCCTTAGCTCAGCCAGCCATTGGCCACATGTATAGTAACCGTAACAACCGCAGCGTACCCAGCAAACGGCCAAATATTAAGCTTATTTATTATACATAAAAATACACTAAAAATTAGAACAATTCTTTCTATATTTTCCATTTTATAAATATTTAATTTTTGAATAAGAACTGCATGTCGAGCCATTGCTAGGAGATGGCGCCTTAGTATTTTCATGCTGCTAATGTTGTATTAGCTTTATATGTAACCAGCATGAAACGGGCAAGTATTGACTGTCATTATCCTCCACCGATGAGTCCAAACAAGGACCAAAATAATGGTTGATGCTTGCACGATCATTTGAACTTTTATTTGTGGGGCAACAGTAGAATTTTTGTGTTTATATTTATTATAAATTATATAAAATTATATGCTTCTATTATTTATTGATTTAGTTTAGAATAACAAAAACTTAATAAAAGGCACGTGTGACCTTGTCTGAAGAAAGGATGCTTATGGCTAAAATTAAAAAAAAAGCATTGGCCCTGCTTCTGAAGGCTGTGGTGTGACCTATAAGATCAGGCCCATTACTGTTTGCCAGTATCGTGCCAGCACAGGTACTAATGGTAGCATGCTGTGCGGCCAGCATCTGGCTTTTATATTTTTGTTTGTTGGGTCGTGTTATTATTTTGTTAAAAATATTTATAAAACTCGATCACCCTGTATTTCGTAAATAAAGTGTTTGTCGACCTATGTTTATATGAAACGTTTTGCTTATTTTTGAATATTGCATCAGCTGGTACGTTTTGAAACATCTTGTATATTAGAAAGATAAATATAAGAATGTATTTTGGACAACAAGATAAGAAAGAGTACAAATAATCAACGATCACACAATAGCATTCGAATTAATCTAGAAATAAAATAGGCAGGAAAAACAACGAAGAAAAGCAATTTGAAGTCAATACTTCAGTAGAGTCATCGTAATTACTCAGCTTTTTATTTACGACATGACTTCAGATTCGTGTTTATTTTAATGAGCAAAGACGATGAAACGAGTAATACTTTTCGGGCTCCTTTTAAACCCTTTAGGTTGTATCTACATTATACTACCTGTTTTTGTTTCTTGGCAAAATGTACAGCTGACAAAGCAACATATGAATACATAACTTGAATAGTGCCAAAAGATCAGAAACCAAAGCAAATTAGTATATTATGTTAGTATATAGTTTATGATGTGACAAAGGAGCAAAATAATTCAGAAACACTGTAAGAGAAATATACACAAGGGTATCACAGGAAAAATTCCTTATTGAGAGATATTTCAAGTGTTTACTTACATAATGTTGTCAAGGTTATTAAATTATTTTATTTTCTAAATAAATAAATTTCTTATTTTTAGTTATCAGCAAGGTATTTTCAGAGTTGTAGCCTCAAGTTTCTTGTATTACAATACATGTCTTAAAAATGTAAAAATGTTGAAATTTGCAGAAACAAGATTTAGCACAACCCCAGTTCCTCTCCACTGTCAATCTATATTTTCCAGATTGCTGAAGTTTATTATTATTATTAGTTGTTACCAGTGATGGTAATTAATTAAAAACGATGATGTTCACAATAATAGTGATTGGTTATCATTTTTAAGATAACGTAACAGTGAAAATAGCAATTCTGTATCCCTCAGGTGAGTTTTATTTATAATAATAAATGATACATTTTTTAAATCTAAAATTTCAATAGTTTTTGCTTTTTCACATTAATGTAAAATAACAAGAATTTTTTGTGAGCGATTTCTATTTCAAAAGAAATTAAAAACTCTGTGATAGTAAATGTTACAAAAAGCAAACAAAATCAAGATTGGAGGTTTTTTATTTTAAATATCCTTTCAGTGATCGTTTTAAAATTACACTTTCGGTATTTAAACAACCTGTAGGTGTGGGGCAAGGTAATATTTAGTAAGACAAAAATCGTTTTCGTAATATCTGTAATAATCGATTATTTATGCATTTAGTGATAAAAATCGATTAATCGTTAATTAATCAAGCCTTCAAGTATATTTAAGCAATTTATCGGTGTTAAACCGTTACTATTTCAACCATTCCTTTTACTAAATATAATTATATAAAGGAAATAAAAGAAATGTCCAGGCCGAAAACAACTTCTCTCATGGATGCATTTCTATTTAAATGTTACAAATAATAACCTATAAGGAGCACCATTAATAAATACCAGGTTTCATTGATTAATTAGTCTGAACTCGATCTCCTAATTAGGATCAACTTTTGATCTTTCGAGTTGATTAATCTTCGGCTCAGCTATTTATTTTATTATACCTATTTCGCAAAAGCAGTTAAACGTTTTAACACAGTTCTATATATTACCCTTTTTTTATTGTTCCTAAACATTAATAACTATATTATTGCCAAAGAACAAACATTAATTTAACAATTTAACTGTAACTATTTAAGAGAAATAGCAAAACTAACGTATCTAAAATGGTCTTCTACACATTCAGTTGATTTATTACTATAAACACGTATCGTGTTAAAATGTTTCCTTTCCCAGCAGCAAACTACCGGCAGATTAGTTAAATTATTCGAACACATGAATTTTCGTTATCAGAGCTTCTCTTTATTATATTTTCACATTTGAAATCGAATCCAGTTTAACCAGAAGAGAAATATTATTAACATAGTGGTGAAGAAACTGATTTTATCAAAACGGGAAGCAAGACCGGTGGTTCGGCGTGAAATAATGGATCCGTCATTGATGTAGCAGTTATTTTGCTATATAAATGATCCACAGAAAACCTTTAATTTGTTGAACGTATCCTCAATATAATACGTTCAATTTCACTTCCAATTATTTTCCGTTTCTCACTTATTTAAATAAATCTCGCATTAAAAAAAAAGAAAATCTTTAGGATATCTAACAGGAAATCGAACGTAAAAACTGTCCTCGACTTTTTTCTATCGCCACCATTAAGACTGGAAGCTAGATTTGGCATTGACATGTATTTAATTAATAGATGAAAAATGAGCTTGAATTCATATTAAAAAGAAATTTGTTATTATGAAATACTCCTATATTTAGATCTGACGATAACATTTAAAAAATCGTATTTGTAATTTATTCATAAACTAGAAACTAACCTGTGAGTCTGATGTGCCAGGATATAACGTCCTCTTACAGGAACTTGTGGGGGGTTATCCTTAGGGTTATTCGAGCTGAATTTTGTTTTTCGCTGATTAACAGCAATTGATGCATTTTGAAGCACCATTTCAACATTTTATTTTCCACACTTCACCCTTAAACAAATCATTCACCACCTTAAAATTACACTAAACAATAACCACACTATTTGAACCTTATGATGACCATCACTATAGAAAACTAAAATCCTCTTAGAATCCAACACGAAAGATTTGCCGATGGATCTTTCAATATTCAGATCGTACGACGCGATCGATATTAATCCGCAATTCGCTGGTGGTGTGCAACAACAGCACAGACAACCGACCACATGCGACTAAACAAGTGACTTTACCAATCCAACAGAGGCAGCTCGGCCTTAAGTCGCTTTAATCCCGAATAGTAAGATGAATCTAGATCTGGTTACTACACTAACACATTTGTCATTCAAATCGGTCCAAATCTGTTTAAACGGTAGGTGGTGAATGACTAGCAATCGTTTAAGATTTAAATAAAAATTTGTTTGTAAAAAATAGCAGTAATGGTGATAAAATCAAAGATTGATTTGTAAATTACAAAATGTTTCTTCTTATGTAGACTTTTTTATGAGGTGAATGATTTTGTCTTGTCTCGTTTTTTTTATAAGAGGTTTAAATTGTGTGTATACAATCGTTCGTAATTTGCATAAATTGTCTATATTTATTATAATACGCGTATAAGGAATGATTAGCAAACGTGAAGTAATAATTATGTTCCACTGTAAATTTTTTTTGGCTAAATTATATAATTCCTTGGCAATTCATTAAATCATTCTAATCTCTGGTTGTTTTTGAGAACAACAAATTTGTTGAAAAGTAAAATTAATCTTTCTTTTATCCAAAAGACTATTCAAAACTACTTATAGATTTTCAACTATTTATAAAAAAATTCTTTTTCAAGGTACAGTTATGAATTATAATCCAGACCATAGATAAATAAAACTGGAAAAAAGAGAATATCAGATTTATGAAAATTAAGTGAAGAATATTGATGATGAAGGTAGGTCTAGGCATTTTGAAATCTGCATAGCATGCATACATACGTAATAATAAAAACAAACAAAAAACTGCAGGAATCTTCGACATCTTTAGTAACTATAAATTTGTCAAAATTTGGAAAGCATAAAGTCTGGAAAGGATGAGCTACCATGCATCAGACAAACGTGAAATGGTTTAGAACAGTTCCATCTTTGTGTTACGCTATGAACACTCGCAACTTGGTAGCACTACATGAGAACAAATAATAAACACAGTATCGTAAACTACTGCATCAATATGCCCTCTAACGTTAGCCTCGTTATCAATTATGTTACTTTATTAAAATTCATTTGCAAAAAAAACCTTAGAAATTAAAACTTGTTCAATTCGAAAATCTGGAAATATGTAAACAAAATTTCTGAGGAACTGCAATAGGTATACAGGGTGGCTCTGACTAATATACAATACCATCATATATCTAAAATAGTTAGCTTGATCTCATCAAAACAAACAGGAATAGTTTCACAGGTGTAGAATCCTGCTTTCTGACCGATTTAGAGTGTGATAAAATAATCGGAACAACATCAATTACTGTGTATTGCAAGTCTTTATCGATCGGTCTTTAATTTCTCAAACCCTGATTATGTCTTATGTTATGAGCAAAATTCATTTAAAAACTGTGGAAGCAGGTGCTCAAAGGTCTCATGAAGCGAATGCTATAATGCCCAATTTA
>VTPC01004163.1:0-26086 GCA_011009095.1 Ignelater luminosus
TTTTTAAACTCATCTGTTACAAACTTTTAGTAGCTTAACTATCATTCTACATTTATCAGACTATAAAAATCAGTTTCTAATTATCAATGAGCAGGCAGAAGTACATACAGCAATTAGGGACGTTAAAAATACAAAAGCAATCAAATTAACAACTCTTCGAAAAAAAATTAAAGACTGTTGACTGGTCGACAGTATATCTAGTGGAATTTAATGCGAGCTGTCCAGTAATACGAATTAAGGACGTTAATAACAAAAAACAAAACTAAAATGGTACACAGAAGAATTGCGACAAATAAAACAGATATTAGATGTCTTTAGACGTTTTGAAGTTTAAAAAAAAGAAGACTGAAGACAGATTATAATTAATACTGACAATACTATCAAAGAAAGATTGTGGAAGAAAAACGAAAATAAATGCAGAATACATACAGAAAAACCAATCTAATCAAACAGCAATATGGCAACTTATAAGTGAAAAAAGTGGAAAAAAGATTTCACAAGAAATTAATAAAAATCTTATACCATTTAGGTTTAACAATCTGTGAAATTGGAAGAGTCGCCTCCATTAGTATTCACAAAACAATGGGTAAAGATTTAATAGAATAGAAATATTTTCCAAAATCTATCTTAAGAATAGTAGCGATGAAGTAGTCAATTCGTTGTACTTATCCCAAGTTGTAGAAAAAAGAAAAAAAATCCTATAAAATGTTTCGTTCAGATGCTCCCTAACAGCAAGCGTAAAATGCGGCGGTGCCCCATCTTGCATAAACGAAACATCCAATCTCTGATTTTCCAAAAGTTCGGGCAAAGTGTTTACCAGAAAGTTAAGGTGTGCACGACCTGTTAAACGTTGTGGCAAAATAACCGATCCTAATAACTGTTCGCCTAAAATGCCTAGCCAGATATTCAGACTGAAACGCTGTTGATGTCTGGATTCAAGAACAGCATATGGAATTTCGTCCGACCAAACGTGATTATTGTGGTAATTGAAAATCCTATCTTTAGTGAAACCGGCTCATCAGCAAAAAGGATGTTAGAAGAAAAATTCGGATGTTCGGCAGCTTTTCTTAAACGCCACCGACAGAATATCATTCTTGCTTGGTAGTCAAGGCGAGTAAGGGCTTGATGGTGGAGAGTTCTCCAAACAAGAGGACTACTTACGCCTACTTCAGCCAAGATTCTTCTCACACTCTTTTCGTGGTTTTCATCTACTAATACCAAAATTTGTTCTTCAACCTTAGGTGTATACACTTTGGACGTCCGCTACCGTAAGCACATTTTGCAAAGGAATCACTATCCCTCAACCGTGGGTAAACGTTTCCAAACATCACATGCGAAGGCAATTGGCGATTGGGAAAAGCCTAGCTATAAAGGCGACGTGCTTTTGAAACATTCCCGTTGAGATGACCATATATGAAAACTATATTGGCAATTTCAGCATTTGAATAAGGCATTGCAAATCGGAAACTGAATCTCCTTGGCGTCGAAAAATAAATTCACTACCAGAAAACAGCTTATGAATCGACTGCAAACTGATTAAAGTTGAGGTTTCTTTGATTAATCGCATTTATGTGTAAGACTTTCAAAAACAAAAATCGCTCTTATCTTGAAAATGGTTGATTTGCGGACCCATGTTCATTAACACTTTTTCACTTGTTTTTGGTCGTACTAAAGGGTTTTCCAATAAGAGGTGTTATTTTGAATAGCCCGCTATTTCGGTAGATGTCACTTTTGAAGCTATCATTTTTTGACATTTGACAAGTAGAAACTACGCCATTAATAAATATGGAACGATACACGCTTCAACAACGCATTGAAATTATTAAAATTCACTATAAAAATGGTGAAAATTTGGCAGAGACGGTTCGTAAAACTCGAACATTTTTGGGTCACCGTGAAGCACCTTGTCGGACCGCAATACAGAAATTGGTAAAAAAATTCGAGCTCTTGGGACAAGTTAGTGATGTGAAGAATAAAACCCGTGCACGTCGCTCAAGAACAGCCGAGAATATTGCTGTTGTAGCCGAAAGTGTTAAAGAAAACCCAGGTTTGTCCATTCCTCGTCGTTCTTTGGAATTAGCCATTCCACAAACGTCATTACACCGTATTTTGCATAAAGATTTGGGTCTTAAGGCTTATAAAGTCCAGTTAACACAAGAACTCAAGCCGGCCGATCATCAACAACGTCGTGTCTTTGCTGATTGGGTCGTTGAAATGCATGAAAATGATCCAGAATTCCATCGAAAAATCATCTTGAGTGATGAGGCCCATTTCCACCTCGGTGGCTTCGTCAACAAGCAAAATTGTCGGATCTGGGGCTCAGAAAATCCAAGAGTTATTGTTGAAAAGTCTCTCTATCCTCAACGTGTGACTGTTTGGTGCGGTTTATGGTCCGGCGGAGTCATTGGACCTTACTTTTTCGAAAATGAGGCTGGAGCAACAGTTACGGTGACTGGATTGCGCTATCGAGAGATGATTAACGATTTTTTATGGCCGGAATTGGATGGTATTGATCTGGACAACGTTTACTTTCAACAAGACGGCGCTACGTGCCACACAAGCAACGAAACCATTGATCTTTTACGGAAAAAGTTTCCGGACCGTGTTATCTCTCGAAGAGGTGATCACAATTGGCCACCGAGATCTTGTGATTTAACACCTTGCGACTTCTTTCTTTGGGGCCACGTGAAAGAGAAGGTCTACGCCAACAGCCCAGCGTCGATTCAAGACCTCAAAGATGGAATTCGTGAGGCTATCGAGGACATAGGGCAGCCACTTTGCGATTTGGTTATGGAAAATTTCATGAAAAGGATATTGTCCTGTAAGCGTGGTCGTGGTGGTCATTTGCCTGATGTTATTTTCCACTATTAACGGCATACCTTCCTCTTTATAATGAAATAAACATCCGATCATTTATATTAAAAAATGGCACTTTCCTTTGAATATCAAAATAACACCTCTTATTGGAAAACCCTTTATATTCCCCTTAAATATCTAAACGTTTTTTTAACACTCTGCATATTTTTTCTTTCTTTCCTTTTTGAAACAGTTAATAATTCTATACATAACACATAGCAAGTTGCAGACTTTTTCTTTCTAGAATTTTATCTTTTATAATCAGACTTATCAAAACACACCTTGGTTTTTGATATTATTACTAACGTAAATAAATCTTTTTCTAATACAAAACAAATAGAAAACTTAAGCTACCTAATTCAAAGTTATTTACAAACGTAGCTCACTTTTCAAATATCTAGTTTAGTAATAATTAATAGAAAATTAGTAAAATAAGATGCAAGACTAGAAAAAAGAAGTTTGTATATTAGTACCCTCTTGTAACATTTTTGGCACTTTCAATGGTGTTTATTTTATTCAGAAGAAATAATTTTAACTGCCCTGCTTATTAGTCCCCTTTGGCAAAGACCATGGACTTTTCTAAAGGATTAGAAATTAAAACTGCCTGCATGCTAACACGCAACTGGAAATGGGAGAGTTCAAATTGTTACCAAATTTCATTGCTTGACGTAGCTCCAATCAGGATTTTAGCTCAATGTCTAACCTGCTTAATTTAAGGCAAATTCAATAAGCTTCAAAAAGGAAATTAAGAACCTCAAAGATCTATAAGATATTAGAGAAAAAATTTCAGTCCTACTAGAAGAATAACAAGGGTACCCTAATAGGTTATTAAAGAATCTGTGACAATAACAAGCTACTACCAGACGCAAACAATGATAAAACCCTAAAATAAAATAGAAACAACACAAAATTATAAGAATATAATATAATAGGAAAGATAAGATACTACGTTAAACAAACAAGATTAATTTAATTACTATGAAAGGATCCATGCAAAATCATACACTCTTATCAGTTATTTATATCTCAAAAATCAATTCCTTATAATAAAGTAATATATTTTGTAATTTTTATACTAGTTGAGTCTTTTTAGGTTTAGAATAATAATTGATCATTCATGTCTTTTATTAAGCCTAACTTAAGCAACAAAACCTAACACTTGGAGTTGATTGTAACATCATCACAACTCAGGATTGCAACGTGTTGAAGTTTTAAGTAATAGACTACATTATTTTTAATCTAAATCTTTAAGTAAGATAATTAATAAAAAAACAAGATTAACTTTAGAAACTGAAATTCCAAAGAAAACGATAATACGTGTTCTACGAAACTTTTATATCTTCATGATAATTTCCAGATCGTAATATATAAGAAGTTTGTCAATTTGTTTTTCAATTACATTCAATCCATGATGTTGCATTTATTTCTACTAACAGCTTTAGTAGCTACTTCCTTAGGTGAATTGTTCATTTAAATAGTTTTATTTTTAATTTTAAAATATTTACTTTAACTAAAGTTGCTGGGATACCTCCTCGAGTACCCATGCTAGATGGAAGGATTGTTGGTGGTGAAGACACAACTATTGAAGAATATCCACATCAAGCATCTCTACTATGGTTTGGCAGTCACATTTGCGGAGCTTCAATTATCTCTTCTAGATATCTCGTAACCGCTGCACATTGCACTGATGGGTAAACATATTAACTTTTTAAACAAATAACTTTTTCCATTATTCTTACCATTTACTATATTTTAATTTGCAGATCTTCAGCTCTATCCCTTCGTGTTCGTGTTGGTTCATCTATTAAAGGCAAAGGCGGTCATATCGCATCTATTTCTCGCATTATTCAGCATGAAAAGTATGACGGTCGTTTTGTCGATTACGATATAGCTCTTCTAGAAGTGTCTGAGGATCTTCCTCTGTCAACAACGATTGATGAAATTCAACTAGCCGACCACGAAGAAGAAGCTGGCCTAACCGTTGCTGTAACTGGATGGGGTGCATTAAGTGAAGGTGGTAGCTCACCTACTCAGCTGCAAAAAGTCTTAATTGATATAATAACAAAAGAAGCATGCAAAGCTGCGTATGGAGAAGAGGTCATCACTGATCGTATGTTATGCGCTGGTGGAAAGGGAGGAAAAGATTCTTGCCAGGTAGTATATTAGTTTTTGAATAAAAAGACAAGTTATTAATGATATTTTGTTTACTTTAGGGCGATTCAGGTGGTCCTATGATATATGACGGAAAACCAATTCAATTAGGTGTTGTCTCATGGGGTTATGGATGCGCTCGCGAGGGATATCCTGGCGTGTATTCCAATATAGCAACTCTCCGTCAGTGGATAAAAGACAAGTCTGGTGTATAAATATAAGACCACTAAAACAACAAATAACGTTTGGTATATTACTTTGTATTAATAGAATTAATAAAATAGATAACGTTGTTTGTGCATATAGTAATTTGCTTTATTCCATTTATTCTTATCATCTCGGTAAATGATTAGGAGTAAGCTGAATTTTGAAATAATTATGTCTTAATCATAATAGAAGGAGCATTCTACCAAAAGTCCACAAGTCTCTTCCGCTAAGTCCTTCAAACATAATTCTTTGTAGTTTTCTTTTAAATTCAAACTAGTTAAAGTTTTCTGACAAATATGTTTCAATTTTATGCCCGGAGAAATGCCAAACATTTACATACAAGTTGTAGAATTGGTTCACGCACGATAAGAACTTTTATTACCGTAGGAATTCTATTATATCCATCAGATTTTATCATTTAGTTGGTAGCCAAACTATAAGTTTTCTATTTCATCATTCAATTTATGAAGGTATTTTTTAGGTAAAGTGCTTTCAAGCAAGTTTTGTTTCTTGCATGAAGTTTTATTTTGTTGTTTACTACGATATTACCAAGATACAGCTCTTTTATGACGATTTTAAAAATGTAAAAATCCAATATGGCACCCATAAGAAAAACAAAAGTTGGATACGAATACGTGCAATCTAGAAGGCCTAGCCTTTTTTTGAAGTCGTTTTTGAAATCCTCAGTAGTTGCTATTTAGTTTCTGAGAATATTGTACATTTATCTCTAATAACAAATAAATAAATCAGGATTTTAGAAAATGCACTTTTTTGGTTTTCACCCTGTACCTTTGAAACATTGAAAACGTTTGTTAATGTAACCATGGATTATTCATTGGCATATAAATACGAAACTTTTTCCCCATTTAGCCAACCTTGTATCTATTACCGTTTCCAATATCCCCATGTAGGTCATTTTAAACTGGACACACTATATACGTCGACCTTAGCCAGTATAAATTTAATTTTGGAAACAACGAAGCAAGTGCTAATCATGTCAATCAATCAATTCAACCGGTATACAAAGTGGTTAGAGTATTAAGATACATTTGAATCGTTAATCCATTTAAATAACTCCATTAATGCCATTCAAAAATATCATTATTGAAGTGCTTCACTGGAAGGGGAGGCAAAAAGGGTTATTGAATCTTTAGAATTTTCAGATAATAATTATAGTGTGGCGTGGGACTTGCTGTGTGAACGTTTCAATAATTCTAAGCTTTTAGTGAATAGTCATATCAAATCAATTTTCGAATTAAAACCAATAGTTAAGGAAAATGCCATGGCTATAAGAAATTTAAGTGACAATAACCAAAAACATTTATGTGCACTAGAAACGTTAAAACAGCCCACTAAACACTGAGATTTGTTAATCATTTACATTATTACCTCAAAATTAGATAAATCAATGGTTCATAAATGGGAGAAACATAAGATTGACTCAGAGTTTCCAACGCTAGATGATATGAAACAGTTTTTAAGATCTAGGGCGTATTTATTAGAGACATTAGAACGAAACCATTCGATTAAGCCTCAATAACAATTTAGGGGAAAGCAATTAGGTATAAAACACGTGTCTCTAGTATCTTTAAATTTACAATGTAATTTTTGCAAGGGCGATCATCCAAATTATAAGTGTAGCGAGTTCTTGAAGTTAGATGCAGGTGCGCGAACAAGTCAAAGAATTAAAGCTTTGCATCAACTGTCTCTGCACTAATCATATAGCTAAGAATTGGAAAACGGGTAATAAAAGACACAAATCTTTATTACATTTGGTCGCAGATCAATCGAGTACTAATCTCTTAATTTCCGATGGAGCGTCGCAAGTTGCACTTTCCTCATATAGTTTTATGCCGTATGTGTTATTATCTACTGCAGTAGTATCGGTTTATAATGCTCAGGAGGTATACAATGTAAGAATTCTTTTAGATAGTGGTTCGCAATCAAACTTTATTTCATCCGATTTATATAAAAAACTTAAATTGAAACAAGAACCAGCAAATATATCGATAGTGGGAGTAAATTCAGTCAGCACAAACCTAACCTCAAAATGTAACATAACTATTAGATCGCGTTACAACAATTTTAGCGTAACGGTAACATGCTTCATTTTACCAAAGATTACCGAGATGTTACCTTCATGCAGTTTTAATGTCAGTGAGTGGAATATTCCAAGCAATGTGAAGTTAGCAGATCCAAGCATTAATTAATCAGGTAATATCGATTTACTAATACGGGGAGCACATTTTTGGGATTTAATCCGAAAGGAAAGAATCCAATTGCAAAGATCGTTACCAGTTTTACAGAATTCAGTATTTGGGTGGTTAATTGCTGGGGCAATAAATGAACCCACGGACAAGGCAATTTGTTGTTTTTCAAAAGGTAATAAGGTTAAGGAGTTTGATTTAACGAAATTTCGGGTTTTGGAAGAATGTGAAGAACATGCAATTTTATCTAGTAATGGACAAGCATGCGAAAGGCATTTCGCGGAAAACACATTAAAAGATAGTGAAGGATGGTTCATCGTCCGCATTCCATTAAAACATTCACCCGCTAACCTAGGCAATTCGAAAAGAGTAGCAACAAAACAATTATTACAGCTAGAACGCAAACTCAATTCTAATCCTTCATTTCAAGACCAGTATACTGATTTTATATCTGAATATTTAAAATTAGGTCACGTGTCGTTGTCGCATCAATTTAGCAACAATAGTCTTAACTATTTTCTTCCGCATCACGGAGTATTCAAGCAAGACAGTTTAACTACTAAATTAAGGGTGGTTTTTGATGCTTCACGTAGCACAGACTCAGGTTGGTCTTTGAATGATATTCAGTATTCTGGACTCGCAATTCAGATTGATATTTTCGAAATCTTATTACGTTTTTGGCCATACCAATTTATCGTTGTAGCAGACATAGCTAAGATATATCGACAGATCTTAATTCATCCGGAAGATCAGTATCTTCAAAAATTTTGTGGAACGATTCTCAAATAATCTTACATTGGATCAAAACAGAACTTAAATTATTGCAAACATTTGTAGCAAATAGAATCTCTGAAATTCAATGAATTTCGCAAGTAAATCAGTGGCATTACATTAATACTAAAGAGAATCCAGCAGATACAGGGTCTCGGAGGGTATATCCTGATAAACTTGTAACTTTACAATTATGGTGGCTCGGCCCACCATAGCTTTCAGAAAGTAGTATCGATTTTCCAGAGCAATTACCTCCACGCAATTGTGTGCAAGTACCGGAAATGCGAGTCTCGGTAAATACATATACAAATACCATAAGCAATTTTCAATTTGAGTCATTCTCCAATTTGACTAAATTAGAACATGTCATGGCATACTCCTTAAGATTTATTACAAATTCTAGGAAACCCAAAGCAGACAGAGTATACGGGGCTTTGATAGCAGTAGAATTAAAACGTAGTATGACGCTCTTCATCGATACTGAAGGTTTATTAAGGGTTGGAGGTAGATTGAAACATTCTCAATTACCCTTTCAAGCGAGGCATCCTCTGTTGTTGTGCGGTAAGCATTATCTTATTCCATTCATGGCAGACCTTCCAAAACATAGGATAACAGCAATGCATCCCTTTTATGTATCTGGGGTTAATTATGCAAGTCCTTTCTCTTTAAGAGATCGCAAGGGTCGTGGATGTAAACTTATCAAAGGATACATTTGCTTATTTATATGCTTTTCCAATAAGGCCGTCCATTTAAAGTTAGTTACAGATCTAACGACAAAATCTTTTATATCGGTTTTACGAAGGTTTACTTCGAGACGTGGTAGACCAGGTCACATATATTCGGATAATTGTACTAATTTTACAGGTGCAAACCGAGAATTAAGAAGTTTAAAAACATTTTTTACCAACAGTTCCGACGATATAATTAAACACTGCGCAGAAGAAAGTATTATTTGGCATTTTAATCCACCAAGCGCTGCACATTTTGGAGGGTTATGAGAATCGGCTATGAAAAGTGAAATTTATTTAGAGTACTTAAGGACACAAAATTAACATATGAAGAGTTTAACACTGTGCTTGTACAAATTGAAGCAACCTTAAACTCCCGCCCACTACATCTATTGTCCACCGATCCCAACGATCTCCAACCTTTGACCCCATCTCACTTTTTAATTGGGAGGCCACTATCGTCAATTCCAGATCCCAATATCATGGACCAGCCAACAGAGAGGTTGTGCCGATTGCAGCTACTTCAACAATTACACCAAAGTTTTTGGAACCGTTGGTCGAAAGAATATCTGTCTCAACTACAACAACGTAAGAAATGGAAGACAGATACCTCACCGATTAAGGAAGGGGCATTGGTGGTAATAAAATACGATAATCTGCCGCCAATCAACTGGGTCCTGGGCAGAGTAGTGAAAGTGCATCCCGGTGAAAACGGTGTAGTGCGCGTGTAACCGTGAAAACAACAAAAGGACTGCTCAGAAGACCTACTGCAAAAATATGCCCATTACCACTGCATCCTAATGGACAATGATATAATGTGAATCTTTCAAACTGACTATATGTCATTATTATGTTTATCTTGTTTATCTTGTATTATGTATTTGTTTGTTTAGTTTTTTTTTCTTTTTGTTTTACCATGTACAACGATATAATTTGTGTGTTTTTGTTTATTGTTATTATTCATCCAAGTAAGTTGAACAGTGTTCAACGGGAGGAGTATGTTAAGAGAATATTACATTTGTATTGATTTACGATGATTGTCGAGGACGGCCAAACATACAAGTAGAAGGTGCGCAAGGAATGTAACAGCAACCCACGCTCTCTTCCTCAGCGACAACCGTCGAATACAGACACACGCTCAGACGTGTCAACAATTAACATTTAAATAAACGTCTTTTACATTTACGATTTACGAGTATTTTTCGATTCAATTATACAGTCCATTATATTGAAGTACATTTACAATTTGCAACAACAGCCAAATCATTTTATTGAGCAACTCTTAAACATTATATGTACAGAATGTTACTTGACCGATACTAGACTGATGGATAATCGCACAATGTGACTAGTATGCCAAATTTCTTGACCGCAACCGGAACGAAAGTATGAATCGACCTTTACTATTCTTCGTTATTTGTAACTCAAAAACAACGTAAGCCATTGAGATAGAACTTCCTGTATATGTTGTTATAAGGGGTCCATCATTTTATAAATTTCTACAATTTTTTTGAGAAAAACACTTATTAGGTTTCATAACGCTATGATAGAAATCCTAATTTCTAAATAACATTATCAATTTCGACGAAGCCACTTAACGGGAATGTTAATCATCATAACTGCAGGTATTGGACAAGAGAAAATCCTCATTGGGCCCAAGAGTCTCACAGCCAGCATTTGCAAATTAGGGTTCCTATCACAGCGTAACATCAAGTCTTCACAAAACTGTAACCGAGGGTCTGAATCATCTTAATTTAATTCATGTATTAAGTGCGCCTTATAAGAATGGTATTTCTCGTGTTTAAATAATTTGACTACCGTCGAATGATCGGTGTCATTACTCAATGTTAATTGTCTAGTGGAAGTATGATTTTGTTTGTTTCTTTTTTAATTTTAAATGTTATTTTTGTTGACAATAAATGTTGATGTTTTTCTCAAAAAAATTGTTATTTAAGGTACCAAATAATGTTTTACACCATCATTCAGCCAGTGAAGAAGTCTATCAAAATCTGTAAAAAAACTGAAGTTGTAATTTAAGAAAAACAATGACGTCATAGCTCAAGAACATGATCTGTTAAAAAACATCTTTCTGTGCCCACAAATGCCTTATTGGAATATAAAATCGACTTCGAAAAAGAAAAATTATGAATTTTGTTTCGAACTTTATCACAACTCTGTAGATACAGGGTGAGTTTTTTCCGATATTTAGTATGGGGATCTCGGAAACCAGCGGCGATAGAGAGACGACTAAATTGGGAAAGAATTGCAGTTTTACGAGCTTAACTTAATGAGCTTTTTGTTTTTTAAAAAAAGTGCATGGCTAACTAGATATCTCGCAAAAATAATTTTTTGTTGTTTTGTTCAGTGCCTATAGCTCAATTATTATTGACTTTAGAAAAAATGTATAAAGAAAGAAGTTGTAGGTAATTGTGTGCTGAATAATACAGTCTAACCGAATTTTTTATTTAAGCTATAGTTTTTGAGTTATAACACAAGCTTGTGTTTTTTCTAATGGAAACCATAGTCGGCCATGACGTTATGAAAAAGGCCGTTTTTCAACAATTCTAAAGATATACCACTTGACATAGTTAGTTTTATAAATAAATAAATTATGGCCTTTTTTTCTTTCATTTTCGAACTGTTCAAGTAGTACGCTATGGAAACAATTGATAGATGCGCGCATCGCATCTAATAATAAACTTCACGTTAGTTATTAAAATTTTTATTTTAATTTCAAAATTATAAACATAATTATTTTAAATAAAAATAATTTCTGAAAAACCAATAAACAGAGAATAAAAACGATAAATTAAGAAACAATCTTAAATATTCAGGAAAACTTAAAAAAACTAGCAAAATTAAGATTTTTTTTTCTTTCTGGGTTTTCCTCCTACAATAACTTTGACGAACGGGGTAAAATGAATGAATTTGGAAGAAAACTTGCCTAGAATACAGATTTAAAAATTCCATAATTTATTACCTGCTTATTACTGTAAGAACTTGACTTGGATTGGAACTTGTTGTAAATCATCCCCTAAAGCATGTTCATCTATCTCAACTTGTCTTTACTTTCACTTCTTATCAGAAACTTATTAACATTTACATGTATAATTCTTGTGGAAGATAGTCCTTTATCTTTTCTAGTATTTAGTTTTAGTAAATACATAGCAATTTGTCTGCGAAAGGCCAAATAACCTAATTTGCCGATATGCATTTTATGGATTTGCAAAGCGTTTTGGACCGCTAAATCGCTTGAATTTAAGCAACTAAAAGATGAAGAAATTATAGAAAAGTCAAAAAAGTTACAATATCAACAAGATTTTAGTGAAAATATTACCGATGAACTTTTACATTTAAAAGCATTCTATAAAGCAAATTTTCAAAAAAATCTTCTACCTTTGGAATTATTAAACAAGATAATTGCATTCAGACAAGGAATGATCTTTCCCAGTGCAATTATTGCGGTGAGTATCTTCTGCACAATACCTTTAACGGTGGTGCCAGCAGAACGGTCTTTCAGTTGCTTTTCTAGAGTAAAAAATGTTTTAAGATTCACGATGACCCAAAACCGATTAGGCGACCTAGCATTGCTATCAGTGTAGGCAAATTTGGAGAAAAGGTGCGACTTTTCTGAAATAATTAATGTATTTTCTAGTCGCAAAGCTCGAAAGGCGCCACTATTATTTAATTTTACGAAATGTAATTTATGTGTACAGTCGTGTGTAGAAATAAGCGAAACAATGTTCTTAGCTCTATCCAGCACCTCTTAATAAATACTAAGGAAGAATTTAAACAAAACCATAGTAATCAAAATAAAATTCAAAAATTATTTGTTTTTCTTTTATTCGGAAATTAAATAAAACATTATACTGCACACGCGCGCTAACACGCATACCCCTTAGACTTTTTTCTCAGTGGGTATTACCTTACTTAGCACACTTGTACAGTAAGTAACTATTTATCTCAAGGGATTTTAGCAGAAGTGAATTTAGGTTTGATTGCGCCCTAGGCCTATTTTGATACGGCGCCCTTTTTGTATACAGGTTGTAAAGGAAATAGCGGAAAAAACTTCAGTACGTTATTCTACGGTAAAAAAACGAAAAACCTCAATACCATTTTACTGTTAACACTATCTTGAAGAAGTTATTGGAAGTCGTAAATTGCTTAGTTGATTCCGCATTCTTAACAAATACAACAAGATATTAATGTTTAAACAGAGTGTAAACATAAAAAAAAACACTAATTACGTACTGTTTATAGTTTTTTCTGTACTAGTGTATTAGTAATTCACCTCTTAAAATGGTAAATTCCTTGCAAGAAATGCCTTTTGGAAATATTGCAACATTAGACTTACTAACAGTGGTAACTAAGATACGAGATTGCAAGCACAACTCGCGTACTCACTCCTTTAAACGTTGCGCGTTGCAAGATTTTAAAAGTTATAATTGCTAATATTTTGAAAACTAGGTAGTTAAGGCCAAATTGGTATAAAAAGTTTCGTCTTATTTTTTAGCACAAAATAACGTACTGTAGTTCTTTCCCCCCATTTCTTTTACACCCTGTATGAAATATACACCACCCTGTATAAAATATACAGGGTGTCCCGTAAATGCCAATAAAGATTCAAGTAAGCATCTTCTTCTATGGGTGCTTATTGCAAATTTTCAACAAGAAAATTTCTCCTCAGCTTAGTTTTCTTGTACCAGTGGTCAGAAGTTAACATCTTTAACACTAAATAAACAGAAACCAAAGAATCTAATCCAAATGAAGCCATTACGAATTTAACAAGTGAATCTGTTGAAACAACAATTACCCTTGATAAAGCACACAACTGTTATATTTCTCTTTCTAAAGATGCTGTTAAAAATTGAATTCTTACCAAAAAAATAGATATGACAAACGGGCAAGTCTGATAAATCCGATAAACTTAGTTGTCATCAATTCTTTCACGTTTTGATAGTTTTATGGTCCATTATCACTGAAATAAAATTGATAAATCTTTGATTTCTTGCAATACTTTGGTTCCTTACTTATTTACTTATCATTTTCCTCGTATTACCAGTTAGGTGTCGAGAGTTGTATTGCGCAAAGTTCCCTCCAGGCTCTTCTGACCATCGCCAGTAGTCTAGCCTCCGGCCATGTTGAACCCCTATCTCTTATTAGTTTACTGACGGCGTCATTCCAGGTTGTTTTAGGTCTGCTTGTGCGTCTTTTCGTGTTCGTATTAGTTTCCCATATCACTTTCACCCTACTGTCATTTTTCATTCGCTATACATGACCGAACGACTGTAACTGTCTCCGATCAATTATTCTTAAGAGCGGCGTTACTTCCATCCTCTCTCGAATAGTCGCATTTCTTATTTTGTCACTTCTATACACTCCTTCTATACAGCTTGGATTTTATATTTCATTTTATCATTTAAAGCCCAGGACTCACTGCTATATATACTTTTAACATTTGAATAAAAACCGTTTTATAAATCTTTACTTTTGTATTCTTATTTACTTCTCTTTTCCGAAAGAAAGTTGTCTTCAGCGCATTCAACAGTCCAGTTGCGTTTTTCAGTCTGTTATTTACATCATTTTATATATCTCCTTTACTATTGAACATGGCTCCCAAGTACTTCAATATATTAGTTTGTTTTAGTCTTTGTCCATTCACGTGAACATTCACTGTTTCCTGTGTGTTAGCTATTACCATCACTTCGGTTTTATTCAGGTTAATATTCATGTCGTATTCTTCCAAGGACTCTTTCCATCTTAAAATTGTCTCTTGTAAGTCCCTACTACTCGGTGCTAGGAGTAATAAATCATCTGCATATAGGAACTCTTTAATAAATACGTATTGGAGGTTTGGTTCCTGTATTCGAATAATTTTGTATTTGTCTGCAGCAGCGTTGCCAAGTTTAAATTTTTTTTTTTGGTTCGTGTGGCAAATCTAAGTACCTTGAAACATTCGTGTTTTCAATTTTGGCATCTTAAGAGGTTGACAGAGGCTGCTATCTGAAGCTTTATTGACATTTACGGGACACCCTGTATAATATTAAAAATATAATAAAATAACTGCTGTGGCAAAAGACAAAGAGTTGAGAAAAATCTATTCAGTTTTTTTATACTTTTATAATTCCCGAGATTTTCAATTGGTCAATTAATTTTTTTTTTATTTCAATAATTAGATACTTAAACATGTTAAGGTATAATTCTCCGGTGGAAAAAATAATATTTTTTCATAGTCACCGGGAAAAAGATTTTTATTGTCTCTCAAATTTTGCGGCGCCTAAAATTTTGACGCCCCCCAAATCTTGCCGCTCTAGATCTGGGCCTCGCGGGGCTAAGCCTAAATCCATCACTGGATTTTAATAGACCACTATGGATGTTGTTTGAAGAAGGAAAACAGGTTACTTAGCAATAAAAATACTAACCAAAAAGTAACTATTGTCGCACTTTTTTCGACACACAACTGTACCGCAAATTACAATTACTGTAGTACGAATTTTTTAGTTAAGAAACATGTACTTCATTTGGTTTGCAATGTTATTTGGAAAAAAAATTTAAATTTCTGTTCTGCACATCATTTGTATACTAGGACGATTTTTTGCAGTACTATCTGTTTCTGTTGAAGGGGGGGGGCGAAAAGTAACCTTTACCGGGGTCCGAACGCTCTCTCGACGGCCCTGATTAATTGATTTCGGGATGAAGAAGTAACCTTGAATTGAATCGTTAAACTTGATTGAAACGAGTAAAATAAAATGTAAATTTGCTGTGACATTTGGAATTTATTTGCGTGTATAGCAAGTGGCACTTAGGATTTTTCAATATGACGTCACGTCATTGACGTACACTGTACCGCTTAAATATCAATTGCAAACTTTGAAGAAATAGATCACAGACATTTCGATTACTTTACTGAAAGAGTAATTAAAAATGAAGTGACCGTAATCAATTACGCTATATCAAAGTGGTTTGTTTGTTTTTAATGTTTGTCGTGAGAAAAACTGTTCTTTAAATGTGGAAAATTTAATTTCCAATGGAAACAATTCATGTGAGGACTAAAATAAATATTTTGCTAGCACTGAAATATCCTCGATCGTCGTATGTTAGATTCGTTAGTTCATTCTGAATAATGTAAAAAAGACAACAAAAAATTATTTGAATACCTAAAATTGTATTACTTCGCACACGTGTAAATTCAATTAGGTACCAACGAAAGTAAATCGGTACCAAAACACGACCACTAAAATATCATTTAGCTGTCATCAAAAAACTTCCTTTTGAGTACAGAGTTTACTGTCAAGTATTACCGTAATATTTAATATGTTACAGCTAAAAATATCCGAACACCTAGTCTAGTTATCTGCTTAATTATAATATTATTGAGATTACTAAGAAATTATGTTCATATCTAACTCCATCTTTACTTTTTGCGGAAAAATCATAACTGCACATTGTTTTTAATGAAATCGTATCTATGGGTATCAGTGAATGATACTATTATTTCAATTACTGTTAATACATAAGTCATCAAATTATAGTTTTTAAATAACATCTAAATATTAGTACTTAAATTAATTAATTTTATTTCAGTTTTTTTTACTTGAGTTATTGTTTTATACAAAATAAAAAGTAATTTTTTTAACAAGACTATATGTCTTTTGTATGAATTTCTTGACAAAGAAAATTTTCTCTACAACTTTCTTCCTGTTATAAGCAATGTACCAAGTAATTCAAATAATGAAGTCATATTTAGCTCAAGAGGGTTTAATTACTCTCTTTGGTGTCATTTACATGTTTATATTCTCTTTGGAACAATTTATAAGAGAACCGTTCGTAGCAACCCAAAGTCTAACCTAGATAAGCGGTTCAAACAAATTGCCACTACAGATTAAATTGTATAAGTTCTTGAAGTGGAGTATTACCATATTTATTTATTACCCAATAATATAAATGTTTACGTTTAGCAAATTAAAGCACTGATGGGTCTGCCATAATTGTATTATCTTTTTTCACAAAAGCTAGTCTAAATCAAGAACAAAGTTTATAAGATACAATTAATATACCCTGGATTACAAAGCAATGATTTATTTTGCAACTTTTTTTAATATTGCACGTTCTTGAGAATCGGAACAACATATAAGCAGTAAGAGAAAAAAACAGAAAATTAAATTTTAATTTTATATAACTCTAATCACTTACAGTATGTATCAGAAATTTTAATGCATCGCTAATGACTGTTGGGACTTCAAACATGTTTTGTTTTATTTATCAAAGCACGCAAGTTTTCACAAAACCTCTCAGTTTTTTTTTGTTCCAGATTTTAAAATTTCCTGTTTTGATTTTAACTTAGTCTTCAAAACTTCCCATTTAAAATTTCATAACTTGAAAGCAATCAGGTCCTAAAATTTGAGAACAAAAAATGTACGCAACGCACCTTGTTGTATCTCTCTATTTTTTTATTATAAGGAACACAACCGACGCCGACAGACGTAACGGTAATTACTACAAGCTGCACGAGTAGAGTCAATTGGGATACCGGATTCGCAAAAAAGATAAATTAGTTTCGACTTCGGTAAAGAAAACAATAACAACGTTTTGAAAACATTTCTTAAAATTCGAATGGAATATCGTTTGATAATAATAATTGTGGTTTTCTTCATTGTTAGATAATTTCTAAAATACAACTCCAAGCAGAGTGTCCTCTGTTGCTTTACACTGATGATACCCAAAGTGGTCTATATCGACCCCCAGGGGTCGACTACGACCTGCAAGGGGTCCATGTCAGCGAAAAGAAAAATTGGGGGTCCATGAGATGTAAATCGAGGTCCACGATAGTGGATCTCATTTAAGCAGGTCGTGACCTTAATTTTGGCTTTCAATGAATGGAATAATCCACATACAGTGCATGTATGTTATGTGTATGGCATACCGTGTATGTAAACTTTGAGGTCGCAACACACTTTGAACTTGTAAAAACTTGAAACACGTGCCTTGTGTGTAATGTCCAGCTTAGCTCACATGTATCATAATGTACTATTATTGCTGTCTTATTTAAATAGCTTAATTTTGTCCACAGATAACTGATACTAAACATGGCCAAATCTAAAAAAGAATGCAGACAGTATAGTGTTGATTATTTGAAGTTTGGCTTCATTCCATCATCGTCGGACAAGCGATTGCCTATGTGCCTTTTATGCAACAAAGTTTTAAGCAATGACGCTATGAAACCATCTAAGCTGGAGGATCATCCAAGAAGGTGTCACCCTGTTAAAACAGGTAAAGATTTGAAATACTTTCAAACACTCAAAGATAAACTTCAGAAGAGACCCACGGTGGACAGAATGTTCGCTTCGACGTCACAAAAAAACGATGATGGTTTGCAATACAATATCTCTCTACGTATAGCAAAATCCGGAAAACCGCATAATATCGGAGAAAAGTTAATTTTGCCAGCCGTTGAAGAAGTTTTAAAAACTGTTCTTCACAAACCTGCATCTGATATCATCAAAAGAATTCCTTTAAGCAACAACACAGTTCAAAGAGGTATTGATGAAATGGGTTATGATATTGAAAGCTTCTTGTGTAATTATTTGCAAACAACCCCTTTCTCTATACAGCTAGACGAGTCAACTTTACCAGGTAATGAAGCATTACTATTGGCATATGTTCGTTTTATTATGGATTAAGAAATCCATGAAGAATTGCTCTTCGCGAAAACTTTGACAACCGACACGAAAGGCAAATCCATATTTTATGTTTTGAAGGATTACTTCATGGAAAAACCAATCCTTTTATCAAATATAATATCAGTAGCAACAAATGGAACACCTGCCATGTTTGGGCGCTATGGTGGATTTATAAGCTATGTAAAACAAAATGTACCGGGGGTGTTAGCAATACACTGCGTCATCCATCAACAACATTTAGTTGCTAAAAATCTGAATGGTAGATTGCACGAATCTCTTCGATTAGTCATTAACGCAGTGAACCAAATCCAAAGCAACGCGTTGAATTTTGCGCAGTTGTGTAAAGAAAATGACGAGAACTTTCATCGATTACTTCTTTACACTGAAGTGCGTTGGCTTTCGAAAGGTTTATGTTTGACAAGATTTTTTGCACTTTTTAAGACTGTTTTAGAGTTTTTGGATGCTAAAGATCCAATTTTAAAAGAAAATTTAATCAAGTGGAAACCAGACATTGCCTATTTAACAGATTTGTTTACTAAATTTAATGAGGTTAACTTGCAGTTACAAGGTGAAAACCTAAATTTAATTAAAACAAAGTCCATCATTTCAGCTTTTCTTACCACAATTAAGCTAATGAAGCAAAACAATGGACGGCGCAAATTTTCCCAGTTTCCCAATCTGTCGCAGATAAACTGCCAGGACGATGACGTTTCAACTTACGTTCAACATTTAAATTACCTCTATACAGATTTTGAAACTTGGTTTGACTGTGGTAATTACTCAGTAAATAATCAATCCGTATGGTGACATTGAAGAAACGGATGTCATATTACAAGAGGAACTGATCGGAATAAGCACTAACGAAGAACTTAAGGTACAGTTTAGAAATGGATATCAGCAATTCTGGCTTCAGAAAGACATACCTGTTACTTATCCCGTATTATGGAATACCGCGAGAAAGTTTTTAATTGCTTTTCCATCTTTATACCTGGTGGAAAGGGGTTTCAGCGCGGTGGCTAATCTCCTAACAAAAAAAAAGAAACAGACTGGATATCACTGACCGAGATGTGAGATTAAACCCAACTAAATTGATGGCAAATGTTGAAAATTTGTTATTAAAGTATCAGGTTCATCCCTCCCACTAAAAGCATTTATTTTTTGCTTAGTTATTTTATATAATAAAAACTAAATTTTAATATGGTTCGTTTTAATTTGAATTCAATTAATAAATTTATAAAACTTAACATGTGTTTTTTATGTTTTTCACACTACTGTTAGAAATTTAAATCTTTCAAAGTGAGTAGCACTATACCAGTTGTCAAAAACACATCTGAATTTGATAAATTTGCAAAAATTCAATATTAAGTAAGCAGGGGTTCTACCCAAAACCGAAAAACATGGCAAGGGGTCCACAGACAAAAAAGTTTGAGGACCTCTGCTTTACACTATCTCTCTTTTTAACAGTGGCAGCTCATGGCACATAGAGTAGAAGGTGCACACAAAAATTCTAGTCGTATATTGATTTAAAGCTCTAATTAGCATTAGTGGCAATTACATAAAATGCAGAATAAGTTCCATTCATCTATTCTTCATTTGCAAATAAATCAATAACTCTGTTATTAAAATTTTCTATAATATCATTCACGAATACTTTCTGGAACGACGGTATTGCTAACGCGTTAAGATTTTTATTCGTTTTTACACAGAAAAACATCTCTCTGCTGCAGAGCTTGACAAGGGAGTTGTTACCAAAATTCTAAAAAGTTTTGCAGTTTTAGTAAAAATTAAATGTAAACCATCTTGTAAAATTAGCCGTAATAACTCCTTTAGTTTATTTATTAAATTCAAATCAGGTCCATTTAGTTTTTTAAATTTTAGTTTTTTATCAAACAAATAACTCCAAAGGGGTTTCTGTAATAAACTTTTTATTTCATTCGCTTTCACGCATCACGCCCGGCCCTACCAAAAATACCGTCGACACGCATCCGACTAGCCGTAAACTACGACCACGCAATGTTTGAGCATTGCGCAACTTGTCCATATGCTTGCTGTACCCCCAATCTATTTCACGAGTCGCGCTGGTACAAAAATCTTATTTTAGATCAATAGACGGCAATTTAAGCAGGGCCAGTGTATGCTCACCTGTCAACTCGTTTGTTGTTTGTCGTCGCCGTTCATTTGAGAATGTAGGCGATTTGGTTTACTACTAAAACTATAGTTACGTTTGTATTTAGAAAAATCAGTTTTTAATTTCTAGTAACAGATTTAAAATTAAGTTTTATAGAATAGCAGTTTTAGATTTTGTTAGAAATTGCATTTGATCATTTGCTTCTTATGTAAGACCGCCACTGCATTATTTTTTAATAAACTAATCTTTAATTGAACAAGAAATATCTAACTTGAATTAAGTTACTGCTGATCAGTTACTCAATAAGAGTTTTATTACAGCATAAAAACCACAAGACTTCACTGTAAGTTCAATTAAATCTGTAAATACGTCTATGGCTTTTGATTCGCTAGACAAGGCGTATTCTTTTTTGGCTTGCAAACAGCTCCAAATATTGACGCCAAATGCCTGTTCTTTCTCACTTCATACCATTTGACTGTTGGCCTAATGTATTAATTTATACCTTCCGAATAATTTTCAGTTCCCTTATTCGTCTTCCCCATCTTCATTACAAGTTTTTCTTTTGGTAAATTACTGCATCTAGGCCGTATTTTGTGTTGCTTTTTGTATCATTTGCTTAATTGTTTTATTTTTCCGCATTGGTTTTTTTTTGTATACGCTGCCTGGCTAGTTTTAAGACAATTTCAACTGTACTAATCCCAAGAAATTCGTTTCATGACTTCGTCCCTCTCTCTTGTAGACACTTCTCGGCAATTCGAGCTAATCGTTACGCCTCTGACGGCAAAAATGCTGAACTAGATTCTAACGACATTTTTGGGTTTATTTACGTATTGTTAACTGCGTATTTCAAGAATTAAGCCGTTATTTAAAGGCAATAATATGTTTTCTTTTGGTGTAGCTTAAGTGCGTTTTATTTTAAGAGATGGTCATAAATTCAACAACAGCTTTTAACCTAACTACCCAACTCTAACACGTACCTGGAAATCCTCTTTCTTAGTCCACGTAGAATTACACTGCCGATATTTAATTGCTTTAATTGCAACTTAAAGTTGAATTTCTTGAATGGGCCATTTAAAAATTCAACTTTGAGTTACAGCACAGTTATAGAAAGAACTAGAAAAAAACAACTAACGGCATTGAATTCTACGTTAAAAAGTGCCACAACAATGCTAAAATGATTTTGTTGCAGCTTTGAAAATAAAGGAGTTACAGCAAATTGAAGAAATAGGTCCATTTAAAAAATTCAACTTTGAGTTACAGGGCAGTTATGGAAAGGGCTGGAAAACAACGACTGATGGCATTGAATTCTACCTTAAAAAGTGCCTCATCAATGCTAAAATAATTTTGTTCTAGCTTCGAGAATAAAGGAGTTACAGCAAATTGAAGAAATCGGCCATTTTTCACTTTTTCTCTCTAGGGAAAAAACAAAAGATGGCAGCTTATTTCTGGCAACGGTAATGGAACAAGCATGAAAAAAGAGGCCACGAGTACCTAAGCCGATTTCATTTATATGCGCTAATAAGAAAGTTACCCATTTAATCCCATCGAAATTGGACCACACTGTACATAATAACGGGTTGACAACAAGGCAATTGATTGTGATACAAAGTACCGACGCCAAACAAAAGACGATCGTAAATTGAGCTCAATAACGATTTTCTCTCCGCTAGAGGCGCTGTTGTTCCACGTTAAGTTTAACAAGTTTAAACGTCAGTTTAAGGGTTTGAGTTTATTAAAATTTAGATTTTAGATAAAATTATATAAATGTCTTGTTGTTGCGTATTATTCATAATTCTTTGCAAAATTTGTATAAGCATAGGTATTTTCTATTTCGTATATGTCATTTTCATCACTTTCAGAATCATTCTTTATAAATTGCTGTAAAATTGATTTCGCAACAAAAGACGATCGCAAACTGAGCTCGATAACGATTTTCTCTCCGCTAGAGGTGCTGTTGTTTTACGCCAGGTTTGACAAGTTTAAACGTCCGTTTATAAGTTTGAAGAATCTGTTTTACAACAATTTATAAAAAAATAATTGAAAAAGTGATGAAGATGACGGCCAGGAAATAGAAAATATACACTTGCTCATATAATGCGATGAATAAAGAATACGCAACGAGGCATTAATAATATTAATTTTCTCTAAAATTTAAATTTTAATAACCTCAAACTTATAAACTGACGTTTAAACTTGTCAAATTTAACGTAGATCAACAGCGCCTCTAGCGAGAGAAAATAGTTAATGAGCTCGATTTGCGATCGTTCTTTGTTTGGTGTCGGTACTTTATATCACAATCAACTGGCTTTGTTTGAAGTGGAACAACAACCAGCGTATAGATATTGACAAGCAGACAAACTCTTACAAAACGCGGGAAATTAGCTCGGAAACAAACACGCGAGCTGGCTGGTAGTACGCGTTTCTATAATAGATGTCACGACGGTCAAACGCAGCGCGAGGTTACCGGTATATAGTAATTGAGGTTAAACCAGTGTCATACACGTTTTCTGTGCACGTTTTCAGTTTTATATATTTATTTAGCGCTAGTGAATTTTTACAAATATGTCTTTGAGGAGCATTTGTATGGTGAAAGGGTGCCGTGCAAATAACGAAACGTTTAATGTACATTTTTTTAAATTTTCCAAGAATAAACACAAAGGTAAGGAACAAAAGTTTTGTTACTTCCGATTAACTATAATGATGATGATAAATATTGTAGATATGAAGAATGGGCATGTTTTAGCGGAGTCTATGATGTATACCAAAATAACTTAGATGTGTTGGTGCAAAGTTCATATTATAAGATCTGCTCAGCACGTTTTGAAGACCATCTTATTAAAGGTAGAAATAAGAAATGTCTTACTGCAAATACGATATCAACAATAACAACCCAGCAAGCAGCAGAACAAGATAAAAGTCAGGTGCTGTTAGGTATGCATATCAAATAAGTTTTTAATAAATATCGTAGTAGTATTATTTACTAATTCAACTCATCTAAGGATGACTGTTAAGTAATTCATTATTTATACTTTTGATATAATCACAAATATATATTTATAACATTACTAAAATTTATTAAATTACTAGAGGAGTATTTGTAGTATCCCTATTTAAGAATTTTTTAATACTTTAATTTTCTATTTTATTATAGAGATAAACAATATTTCAAATGATATAATTTAAATGAAACAAATTTAAAGCTATTTCTAAATTTAATAAACAAACAAGTGTTGTTTAAAGTTAGACTATAATGTTTGCTTGTATATTGACTGTTAATGTTTTCTTACATATTTCGTGTTTAACAGATTCTGATGTGCATATACAAGTACCACCTACAACAGAACCTTTGATCTTGCCGTAGTATCTAATATGTCTCCACCACCATCTCAGCGTATCCAAACCTCAAGTCATTGAGCGAGAAAAAAAAAGCATTGCGGCTTAAGATTCGTTCATTACAATAAGTTCAGTCATTGAGGAAACAGCTGCAGATTGCTAATCAACCACTGCAAGACTATTTTCAACAACAGCGCTATTGTTATGATTTTGATTTTTAAATTGAACTTTCACAGAGAACCAATCTGTCAAAACAAAACAGAATCTAAATTAGTTCAACAGCTCTATAATGTGGTTTGTGGGAAAGTAAGCCATTTCAAATCATAACAAATTAATTATGTCAATGGATATAAAAACTACAAATTGAAATTCAGCATAAGTCAGTCCTGGATTATTTAGTAATTAGTTTAGAAACATAAAATATTTTCAACCTGTACAATAAGTTAATTATTATAGTTAGCAGTTATATCATATTGCATGTAATTTTGACTTATTTTATTTAAATTTTATAAAACAAGAGAAATAATATTAATGTAATTGTCGATAAAAAAACAATAGTTGTACATAATACATGTATAAATAAATAATTTTTTTATAAGTAATATGAAAACACAACTAATTTATTTATTGATTTATTTAAATGTAACCATTGAAGATAGATATTTGTGTACAAGAACAATAATGTATCTAAAATGTATTGTGATAAATTTGATTTTTTTGGATATTTATGCATGATTTACATCCTCATCTTTAATTTAACACAATGCCATTATAAATTTGGTAAAATGAAATTGAATAACAAACAATACAATGGTAGCCTTTCTAGTAATTCATAATGTCTACAAATAAATCTACGCACGCCACTGATACAAGCGCAGCGCCACCAATTTGAAATATCGGTACTACCAGCCAGCTCTTAGTTCAAGGTCACCGGCCGGCGTTTGAAAAGAACAAAAGATTTTTGAAGAGTTGTCCTACTTGTCAATATCTATACGCTGCAACAACGCCTCTAACAGAGAAAAGATCGTTATTGATATCAACAGCACTAAACTTCAAGTGCGGGACTTTTAAAAGAGAGATAGCGGAAAATTCAAATAACTAGAAAACGAGGCATTCTACAGGAAAAATTCAAGAGCAACTTTTGTCAATTTTAGAAATAGAGAAATTCTTTAAATTTTTCAGTGGCATAACAGTTTTCTTTAGGGTAGTGAGGTAGCTCCTTCCCATTTCCCCACCTCTAAATAAACTGTTGTAACTTCTTAGTTTTAAAAGATAAGTACATCAAACTTGGTATTGTTGGAAAGGAAATTAAGAGCACTTTTTATTAATGTCATGGCCTCCTAGGACTTGCATTTAGAAAAATACAATTTGGGGCTACATCGCCAATATTAAAAAGTATAACTGGGTATCTGATAATTTATTAGTAATCTACATTAAAAAGTGTCTTAAAAATGTCAAAGAATTCTTGACCTATCTCTTCAAATAAAAGTTACAAATAAATGAAGAAAATTAAGAAAGTCGATTTTCCTATGAAGCGCTTAAACGAATACGTACGTCTTTTAGAATTTTTGAAGTGGATCTTAATGTACTGAAAATTCCTTTCATTTAACCGAATCTCTATCCCCATGCTTAACGTGACCTTTTGGACATACTGTATAGTAATACCGGTCAGAACATTAGACACGTATCTTTTTGTATCGACTGAGCTTGACATCAAGGGGACGAGAGCCATCCTTGAAGATCCAGTAAATTTTATCTAAAGCCCTATAACTTCCAGATATGGAGATGGTACAAAGATATTTTTTGTTTACCTTACTCAATTTTATCAATATCGGATAATGTTTTCTTGGTAATCTGAGAATAATACATTTAGCACCTTCTAAACTTTTGTTCCTTCAATAAAATAGATTTTAATTGAGTGTTTTAAACCTCATTAATAGCCATAAATTTTGTCTCTTGCCGTGTTTTAAAAACGTTCTTTAAGTTGAATCCAGTTTTCATTGAAACAGACTTAAGTACCTATCA
>VTPC01004164.1:0-17368 GCA_011009095.1 Ignelater luminosus
CCGCAGGGTTCCATTCTTGGCCCCTTGCTGTTTACCATTTACACAAGCGGGTTGTGTGATTGCGTTAGCGCCTGTAATCTCCACATGTGTGCGGATGATACGCAGCTTTATTATTCTTTCCGTCCGGATGACATTGTTCGTGCTGCGTTTGTTATAAATAATGATTTAGACTCTATATACAGATTTGCTTCCAATCATGCCTTAATGTTAAACCCTAATAAATCTTGTGTGTTAGTTCTTGGTATATCGGTTAATAGATTAGCTGTATCTCCTATAACAATAAACCGCATAGCAGTTCCCTTTGTCGATGAAGCAAAAAACTTAGGGTTAATACTTGATAAAACTTTTCGATTTCACTAACATATCTGCAATTGCATACAAAAAGCGTATATTAATCTAAAATTACTTTATTCTCATAGACAGTATCTAGATATTAAAACGAAAATAATGTGTGAGTTTTTATATTGTGCTCCGGTATATAATGCTTGTTTAGATGTGGACACATCACAGCGTATACAGCGAGTACAAAATTCATGCTTACGCTTCATT
Organism: Ignelater luminosus; assembly: GCA_011009095.1. NCBI lineage: Eukaryota > Metazoa > Arthropoda > Insecta > Coleoptera > Elateridae > Ignelater > Ignelater luminosus. Next base: position 550 of record VTPC01004164.1, read on the forward strand.
TATGGTATTTCAAAATATCATCATATTTCTCATAAATTGATAGAAGCCTCTTGGCTCAATACGAAAAACAGGAGAGATTTACAAACGGCTGTGATGTACCATAAGATAATCACTGAACGGCAGCCTCCCTACTTATACAACGGAATACGTTTCAGGACTGATGTGCACAATATCAATTTACCACATAGGGTATTGCTGATTATTCCACAGCATAATACTGTTTTTTCGAAAGGTCTTTTTCATATAATATCACTAAAGAGTACAATCAAATACCTGAATCCTTTAAGGAATTAACTATTAATCAATTCAAAAAAAGTTTCCATAATGCTTCGGGACGCTCAACATTGACATGGTCAAACTATAATTATTACAAATGTTCTATTCTTTAGTTCATCAAGGTTTTTCTTTTTTTCCATTTAGTTTATTATTTAATATTTAAATATTTTTATATGTAAACTGTACAATAAATAAGGGGGGAGTGGAAGAACAGCTCTATTGAACCCCTTTTGAGGTTCATACAGTGAAGTATGCTACAGCGGCAATAAAATCTTAAAAGAATTAAAAAGAGACCTTTCGGTTTAGATAGAAAAATGTGTACGTGTCATCTAAGGTTCAGAAGTAGAGTTACCCAAAATTGTATAGCACTTTTCAAAATATAGAAAAAAGTCGAAGAGTGACCTCTATGAGTAATAAATTTGTTAAAAACGAATGAAATATTACATTTCGAACAACTGCAGCGCCTCTAGAACATTTTTTCAGCAACACTTCATCAAGGCCCCTTTTAAGTACGTTTGAAAGAAATTAAAAGCAAAACCCTTTTTCTATAAAGGTTTGGTGTGACGTCGCATTCTTAAAAGTAAATCTTCTTCGAATTTCTAGTTTTTAGAAAGCAACGCTAGAAAGCTTAATTTAGAATTTCTTGTTTCTTTCAATATTTCAATTTCAATGAGATATTGAGATGGAATTTTCTACATGTTTGTTACTCTAAAGTGTTTATTATTTTTAGCAGTTTTGTGTTTGATATTTTCATCAGAGGCAAGGAATTGGGGAAAGGAAGCCGAGATGTCGGAATCCGAAACAATTTCACATATCATACACAGAATAGAAGACTTGACTCTTAGAATGCAACTAGTGTTGGCTCAATGTAAAAGCTTGGAAGAACTATCAGCAACAGTGAAGTTACTTCAACTAGAGTTACAAAAGTAACAACAGTTGTAAGCGTGGTCGACACACACTTGATGAAAATGTTGAATGTAGAAAAGAAATCTTCGACATGCATGTTACTCTAAGGTGTCTGTGATTTTACGTAGTTTTGTGTTTGATATCTTTATCAGACGCGAGAAGACGGAAAGGGAACTAGATTACTGCTCTAAGGAAAATTGTTATGCCATTGAAAAATTAAAAAATTTATTTATTTTGAAATTAACAATCAACTTGACGAAATAGTCGCTCTTGCATCTTTCCCATAGAATGCGTCATTTTTTTGGTAAGATTGGGTTTTTAAAATCACTACAAGTAGAAAGTTTAAATTGCATATGTATTAACGTGACCCCTTTATATCTTGGAACTGTCCAAAAACTGACAATTGTTGACACTTGACATTTTTACCGGACAGGTCACAAAACTTTTCATTCCAATGCATGCAGTTCGTTGTAAAACTGGACATTTTCTAATTTTTCCAGTTTTAGAAAATGAAAAATAAAAGTAACATGTTACACCGGTATTGTGTTCTTTTGCTTTACAAAAACCCTGTCTACACTTTTGCTCCAAAATAATTAAGGGGGCAAATAACTGGACATTAAAAATCTACTATTGAGATCCCTATGAGACGTGAACCAATTCTACACTTTATACGAGCAATGCATTAATTCAAATTATCAGGACTGTTTTTCTTAAAAATACGAATTCCAGCTATAGAGGCCAGATTTATACTGTTTCTCTAATTAAGACTGAAATGCAACTACCTATATTATTTTTTAAAAAAAGGTGTAGATTTTGAGACTGAATATTGAATTAATCTGCTTAACTATGATGCGGCCTTTTTAATAAATAAACTGCAGCATCTTTAACTTTAAAATCAGTGTAGCTCTCGTAATTCGTAATTCACAAAAAGGGTTAATACTCATTTGACACAATTATATGCTGTGACATAATAGACAGTTGCTATTACTCTTTCAAAATGTGTTGTAATGTACTAACAATGTATGTATACTTTTCCCTGATTTTAAAAATTCGTTTAATTATAGTATACTTAAATTTGTTTTTTATGTGTATAGAATTAATGACTATTTACAAAATACGTGTTTAGAACTGCCTAAAAAAGGTTACATAAATATACTTAAATAGGAGGTTTTCTTTAAGTGCTTACATTATAATTAGTCATTAAATTATCTCTATTTACTTATCTTAAATGATCGATAAAAATCGATAATACTAGTAAATAGTATCAAAATCAATTAAGTATCCATCTCTTAAATATAAGATGTAATATAGCACCAAGTAATAAATAGGTACCTAACAGTTAAGCAGAAAAACTATTGAAGTGAACAAATAGACATAATTGTTATTAACAAGGTCTGGTGAAGAATTCCACTTTAACATTTTGTCATATATACGCTTGTAATTGCATATGATTACTCATCAATTTAAGAATCAAATCTTTTAGATTTAGTTACAAGTCAGTGACGCCAGTTAAATGATACCTACATGAACCTGGTAATCAAAAATATCTTTTTTTAACCAGATTTCTTAATTGATTTAATTAAAGAATGCTCTAATCTAAAGATAATCTTTCCCTGCAAAGTTTCAGTACATTTTGAATCAGAAAACAAAAGGATTTATTGTGAAGACTAAAGTTCAAAATTTTTATGATAAATAAAATCTTTGTTCTTATTACTTATTTTGTGGTATTATTGTTTATAACTTCTAAAAAGAAAGTATTTCTAATTAATATTATTTCACAGAAGAAGTCATTAGATAAGAATAGTTAGAAAATATAGTAAAGACATCAACAAAATAATGAACATGTAGCACACATTAATTGTGTATACTGTTTCAGACTCAAGAGTTAAACCGGATTTGTAACAATAATATTGTAATTAGTAAAAGGCTGCTGTTTTCTTTTGAGAATCTTCTAGACTAATTTATATAATGAAGTCTTAAAGTCATAAACCGGAAAAGATTACTTTCTTCTGCTATTATTATACTTTGTGGCATGAAAATGAAGAGGGAATGTGTTCTAAATGAACTTTCAGTGCCTAAATCCTAAACATCGTTTATCTCCGCATTTCTAAACTCTCTTTTATACTCGTCCTGATGAACCTTCTCTAACTCGACTTCTATCTTATTCTATGCTAAAGCATTTTGCAATTAGATTATCAGCATTTAATAGAATGCGGTTTTTGACAAACTTTTAAAAATTACAAAATATTGTAATGGTGGTAATCGCATGTTATTGGTTCTATTTACTTTTTCAAGCGTTTTACGAAAGAAATACATACATTTAACTCCAAACCAAGGAAATTATCTTGCTCTTTGAACGTTTATTTAATGAACCTTCTTTATGTCCAACTACTTACACTGTCAGAACAGTTTCGCTTTTAATTTCATTCCTTATATCTTTTATGGTGCTCTTCATACTGACGGATTTGTCGCTGAAAATAGTTTTCAACATTTACAACAGAGAACTTTTTATAATTCGTTGTTTGTAATTTACTGATCCAATGTCAACGGGTGTAAGTATCCACCAACGTATTAAAAAACTTTATCGGTCGGTTCAAAGAGGCTAACTTACTCTGCAAGCTAGACCGATTTAAGAAGACCTGGACAGTCCGGGAAATCTGCTTTTAAGCAGCTCAATGAGCATGGAAAGGTCTGACAATATCATTGCATTTCTTGTCTAAACCTGATCCTCAGACCATACATGTTAAAGCCTTTCAAGTTGGGTTTTAGACCATGCAGAACTTTTAATGAAGGGTGCCCCTTTTTTCCTAAAACTAAAAATAAAAAAGTTTTCCATATGTCGCCAACTTAAGTAGACACACTGTATATATATTATATAGGAGGGAGTTTTCTTTTGGGGATTGCTGTCATTCTTATTTTTCGCAGAATTAACATGTGATCCGTTGCTGTGTTTGCAGAGGTGATAGCTCTGACGTCCATTATTTGGTGAGGCATAAAGCTCCTGTTTGTAATGATGTAATCTGTAATTGATCTATTTCCTGGGTTGTCACAGAATGTATATTTGTGTTGATGCTAGTGCGAAAAATAAGTATTATTTATTCTAAGTTCTTTATGTGTACAGAATTCCACTAGTATTTCACCATTTCTGTTGATTACACCTTCATTGTATTTTTGTTTTACTCCGTCTATTACTTTCTGTCTTATCCTTGCATTAAGGTCTCCAAGTAAGATGAGTTTTTCTTCTTGAGGTATCTTCTCTATTTCTGACTATAGAGTATTATAAAAATCGTTTACCATCTGTTCTGCTTTGCTGGTCTCTGGGGCATATACAGATATGATATGCAAGGGTTTCTCGAAGTTTAGTGTTACTTTTATGATCCTGTCGTTTACATAATCTATGTTACCAATATTTTGTTCGTATTTCTGGTGTATTATTATTCCCACTCCGGATACTGCTCTGTCATTTTTAGCAATCCCGCTGTAGACAAGGATATAATTGTCTAGTTTTATGATGCCGCCACTTTTTTTCTTAGTCTCTGAGATAACCCAGATATCTATGTTGTGTTCTTTCATTTCCAGAATAATTTCATGATCTTTTGCGTAGAGTGATTTGATACTCCAGCATGCAATTCTTAATTCGTATCGTTTCCAGTAGAGTTTTAACCTTGTTCGCGCTTAGATCTTTTGCCGTTGAGTCCGTCCTAGTTCCGAGGTTCTGTTACCGATTCTTTGAGCAGCATAGGTTTTGTACCCTAGACAGGGGGCTAGCCTCACCTAGGAACCCTCCTCCCTTACCCGGGCTTGGGACCCGCAGTGACAATTGTGAGCTGCTCAATCCACCTACAACTGCCCCAGGCGGCATTCTTGGATGAGATCCGTTCGTTTGTCTTCAATCCAATTTGCAATATGTATGAAGTAATTAAATCCAAATGAAAATTAGGTATAACATTTCGATTAAGGATACTTACTAACTACTTAACCATACTTATATCTTTTTGATCACCAATCAATTTTGATGGAGATCAAATCGTTTCACGTTGACAAGATCAAAATATGAAATCTGGTTTGTAACCGTATGAACATTTCTCCTAGCTGCTGAAAATTTATTTTTTACTCTATGTTCCTTTTACTTTTTCTTGTAGGTCGAAATGTCTCTACTACTGCTTAATCGAAGGATTAAAAGATTGTTAGATTTGGTAACGAGAGAACAACGATACTAACAATGTTTCGAGTTCTAGATTACTTATAATAATTATAATTTCTATCCTTTCTTGATTAGATGATTTGCATTTTATTAAATCTTTTTAGTTGTCCTATCTACTAATTAGTCGATAATTAACTTTTTCCTTTATACGAAGTCGCGTTTTGGATATTCTTTAATTACCGAAGCAATCTTTTTTAATTTTGAAGTGCTTGATTGTTTATACCCATTAAAAATAATATTTTTACATACACAACCAGAAATTCTATAATTAACATGGAATAGTTTCTAATTAGTAATCTCTAGACTATTCTGCGATGCTCTACAAATATCAACGATTGAGGAATGAAATCGTTATAAGTAAATTTAACTGAGACTTTACAAACTTTATAAAATAAATAAATATTGTTTGAATTTCCTTTATTACTGTCTGTTTAGAATTCTAGAATCATTACTGCATGGTTAATACCGTAACATTATTATGTGGTTCTAAATGCAATGCTTTTTTTTCTGATTCTAAAATAATTTAGTTAAATTCAGTGTAGCGTGTATAAGTTTGGCTGCACCATTGGAGTTGTTAGCGGAATGAGAGTAATGTGGTACTCACTGTTATTCAAAATTGCTTCCTCATAAGAAAAAGGTAAAGCTATAAAATAAAGTTAAAATAAAAAGGCAATCACAGAAAAGGTTTTTTGATTGCTGTTCGATTAAGTTTTTAAACTTTTTTTCAGTTACACCTATAATACTTTTTATTGTTATAAAAAGAGGTAAATCTGAACTCTGTTCAAAATTACTTTTGAAGAAAAACGAAAATACAAAGAAAATACCTGCAAGGACTGTTGATTATTTCGAATAAGTACCTTTATCTCTAAAACGTATTTACAATCAAATAAACCTAGTGTTCATATTTACATAATACATTCTACAACTACACTAATGAATTTCTACACATGAACTTTGAATTATAAACTAAACAGTGAACTGCTGTGACTAGTACAAAAACTGATAATCGATTCAATATCTCTTTTCTGAAACCCACAAAATGAGCATTTCCTCAAAGTGAATCATTCTGAACATAAAAGAATTTATTTATGATTTCCGATCGTTCTTGAATTTTGAAAAATTAAACTTAATGGCGAGATTATTAAACAAAGACTTTGATTATTATGAATTTAAAAGTAGAAATTAAGTTAGAAATAAAGTTATAGCGTTGACTTTTTGTACCTTTATGTATGTAACATATCACTATATTAGTTAAATATAGTGTATCCAAAGCAAGCCGGATATGCCGGTCAGTTGCTATCAATAAACTCTTATTGTCATTATTGTACAAAAAGGTATAGTTTGTATGTTATTCTAACAAAACGTGGCTAAAATTCCATTGGTCCCAACTATTATGGAACATTCTATAAAGTGTTTTTCCACTAATATTTCCCCGAAATAAACATTATTTACATAAAACTATTGTTAGATATAATTAAACATGAGAAAAAGGTGCAAGCATTATAAATATGACAAAAAGTTATAAACAAATATTAAATATTTAAAAAAGTGTAACACATAAACTTACCCTAACAATTAGAAATTTAATAAATCCTCAATTTTCACACGACCTTCCCAAAAACCACTTCACAATATCAACTTGTAGATACTTTAAATTAGTATTATAAATACAGAATGGAACTTATTATCAGTGATTTGATAACGGAGGTATTACAGTTTACGGCCGTGTACTACATCGTACTATAATAGCGGTACGTGAGTAGTATGAATAAACATTTCAAGTCCCCCCTACACTCTTTCACGTGTTGCCTTATCCAATAGCAGAGATCATCAAATATAACTCTTTCACTTTTTCTTGTTACTCTTTTTTAAAACCAGTTCGCTTTCTTTTTGCCACTTTTTAAATATTTTTCGCACAGTTAAATAAATAATTGTATGATTCAGAAAATCCTTATATGCAATGTTTGACCTTTAGTAAATGAATGTGTTGGGTAGAATCTGATTATAAGAACGTGTATCTTATCCAATGAAGTGTTAAGACAATAGGCAACCTTTGAACAGGTGTCATAAATTCACGGTCGATATTTTTGATAACTTTTAAAGAAGTCGATATACCGCAGCAATATTCTTTTTATAACTTTGTGTGTACGGGGAGTACGGATCATACTCTCAAAAATCATATTTTTGAAGTCTTGAATCTCTGTAACGATAACTACTGAAATATCTTTTTAATTTTTATGAACCCTAATAGATTTGTTGGCGTTAAGACTGCTAATGCAAGTTTGCTGAATTTGTTAATTAATTTTTATGTTTTCCTGGTTTTACACTTGCATGTCAGAAGATTAGATTTGTGATGGCATAAAAATTCAAAATCATTTACACCACAGAACAGCAAGATTTACACAATTCATTCTGGTTCTTCAAGGTACCCTAGCTTTTCTTTAGTAACTTCTAAGAATATACTTCACAGACTTATAATTTTGTTTATTTCTTTTCTGATGCCTTAGGACAATGGTTCTGAAACTGTGGGTTGTCCCCCCTGCGGGTGTTGCAAAGAAAAGCGAAAGCAGGAGTAGGATGTATAATTTCTAATAGCAGAGCTAAAGAAGTACAAAAATGGCATGGGCACTCGGAAAGAATATTAAGTGTTGAGCTTAAAACAAATGAGGAAGATCTAGATACGTTTGTAGTGATATATGAACCAAACGAGGATGAAAAGGCTGAAATTAAAAATGGATTCTGGGAAGAGCTTACATTAGTAATAGAACAATGGAACAAAGGAAAACTGTATATAATAATTAACAGGGGATTTTAACGGTAAGAGTTAGAAATAAAAATAAACTTTATAGAAGAGTTTTAGATAAACATGGAGAAAAAACAAGAAATAATAACGGACAAAAACTGCTCGAATTTTGTCAATAATAACCTGATTATAACGAATAGTTTCTATGAACATAAGAACATACATAATGTATTCTATGACCGAGGTGGAACAACATGAACTAAAATACAACATAAATTAATAATGAACGTATATTTCAACAATACAGAGTAATGATAATAATAATAATATGACAGTTGGTATTTTATTTTTCTGTCCACTTCATTCTGCACGGTTGCCAACACATAAAATATCAAGAATAGCACCAACCGAGCAGAAGGATCCATCATTGATTACATGCTAGTAGAAAAAGAAATCAGAAGAGCAATTAGAGATGTCAAATTACTAAGAAGCGCAGAAATAGGAAGTGGCCATTACTTACTGGTAGCTTACATAAAAAACGAGCATGGCAGAAAAATAAACACTGCAAATTCGAAGAAGAAAATTGAATATAAAATAATAAAGTCCTATAAATTATTAGACCAACAAGAAATAGCTAACAAATACAACAATACATTAAAGCAGAATTGGAAAACAAAATAACGGCCGACAACAAAAGTCTGGAAGAAATATGGGAAAGTTTCAAGAATATTGTATTAAATTCGGCAAGACAAGCCTGTGGTGTAGGTATAAAAACTAATATAAAAAGACAAACAGCATGGTAGTCCAACAAAGTAAAAGAACAAGTTAAAATAAAGAAAGTAAAATGGCAAGAATATCTATCTAATAGTTCTCATCTACAAAAAATGGGACATTAAAGAATGTTCAAATTATAGGGAAAAAATGCTGCTTATAATGAGATTGTAGGAACATACATATTAGAACAATCTCAGAGTGGCTTTAGGAAAGGACGTAGCACACAAGACCATACGTTTACTATGCAAAAAATAAAAAATAAATCAATACTCAAAGGAAAAAAGGCGTACTTTGGCTTCATTAATTTAGAAAAAGCTTTCGATACAGTCCCTAGATATAAATTATGGAAAAGCCTCCAAGACAGGAAAATAGAGGCCAACCTGATAGTGGTAATTCAAAGTCTGTATAAAAGAAGTACTAATTACGTAGTAAGTCATAGTATAAGATCAGGCGGATTTGCGAGAAAAGCAAGTTTTACATCCGAGATATAGCACAAAGTTGGTAGTTTTTTAACGTAATGAATAGTTGACTTTTGGCTCAAAATAAAGCTTATTTTTTCTCGTTTCAGTGATGTAAGATATCTTACAGTTATCTTTAAGTTTTATATAACTACAGGTATTTTACTGACGTCGGAGTCAGACTTTTTCTAGAACGTCGATGTGTTATCGATAGATAGCAATTGCATGTTATGTGGCCCTGGCTACATCAACAACTGAATGTTTCCTTTTGTTTTTTAAACAGTTTGTGTCGACTATCCATTACATTAAAAAACTATAAAACTTTATGCTATATCTCGGATGTAAAACAGTTGACAATCGTTTAAGGATAATTATCGTATTCTACGTATAAAACCCTACAAGTTACTCCTTTACGATTTTTCCGTACCTTTAGCGGTTTTTAAAATAAACTGATTTAAATATTTCGGAAGAAATCAGTTTTTTCTTAATATCTGGTAGGCTATGAAAAATCGGTCCGGTTTGGCAACTGTTTTGATATGTAATCTTCATGAGCAAATTGTTTGCCCATTTAACCGACCTTGTATCTCTGACGGTTTAAAACATTCCAACGCAGACCATCTCCCACCTAACACCCTGTATACAGTTTGTCTTAGACTACTAGGAACATAGCCGCTATTGTTGTATATGTATCCAAGGTTATGAAACAATCGTTAACAGTAAAGTCACTTAAAATAAACAAAAGACAGCTTGTCTGAGGTTTCTACGTACTGACGTAGCCTTGGATACGGATACTTGCTATTTAATATAATCGTTTTATTAATAATTACAAAATTATTAGTAGGTACCCTTGACCAAATTAAAAAAGAATAATGTCATGACTCATGAGGATATGTTAATCTGAAAATTTTGACAGTATGATTTTGAAGAAATGAGAGTGCATACGTTGGACGAGCTCAGAGAAAAAATTATCCAAGCTATTAACCCTTTAATATTAGGAAATGTTAGACAAGGATCTTACGATTGTCTGGGCTATTGTTTGGCTCAGGAAAGCGGCTTATTTGAACATTTATTGTAAATGTAAAATTAAATAGTAGAACTTCCGTATTTTTTGAAAGAGTTACATAATTTAGAATTATTGAAAAGTTTTTTAATTGTAAATATTTATTTTTTGTAGTTATTAAATGATCTCAGATTATCAAAATGCTTTTAATAGGGGTTTCTTTAATTCTTAATTGGTTTCTATGTATTTTTTACAGTAGGAGCTTTGTTAACGATTGTTTCATAACCTTGGATACATATACAACAATAGCGGCTATGTTCCTAGTAGCGTAAGGCAAACTGTATACATAAAAATTCAAAATCATTTTCAGAATTCACTCTGGTTTTTCAAGGTACCCTAGCTTTTCTTTAGTAATTTCTAAGCAATACTTCGGCGCCGTAGCTTGGACAGGGAGGGCGTCGAATAAATAAACAAGACAGGCATGAGGTATATTTTTTTATTAATTTAAAAAAGCAAGATCAATGTTAATTCGCCGCCGGAGGCTGTTTTAAGCTCCTTGGAACTTCTTCAGCCTATACGAATGTAGGTTTGTTGGTTCGTGAGGTAGAAGCATAGAAGTATTTGGTTTCGTCTATAAAACTCTTTGTGATAATATCCAACTTCGTTTATTAATTTCTTTTTATTGTAAGCATTTCTCAATTCGGTTTGTACAATGCTTAATTTAACATATGCCCTTCTCAGAATTCCGTCGGCGAAGTTCCAAACTAAGCCCGTTTCAAGCTAAAATATTTACCTTAAAATTTTTCATTGTCTATAAAAAATGCATAGTATCCATGTATACTTTCTTTTAAACCTGGCATTTGGTTTTCCACGACACGCCCAGCCCTGGACGCGTGAACTAGGGGTGCGCGGAAGTCAGTTACCAGAGAGACTCAGACCAAGCTAGAGTAAAAAAGTCGTTAAAGGGGTATTGTTTTAAGCAGTTCGCATCGCAAACTCATCTTCGTGTTGCATCAAACATTCTTCGTTTGTAAATTCACCAGAAATGGTTCTGTAAATTTAAATTTACGGATTTGAAACAGTTTTGTAAGTGCTGAAGAAATAGAAAATTTCTTTTAATTATTATCAAAAACTTTAACGGCCTTTCGACTCGTCCCGTAAGGTACTGGAGCCGTAAATATTATAACGAATCTCCTGATTTTTAGGTCTGATGTATTATCGTTTTATATCGATATTCTGGGGTACCGAGCTTTCTGTCAATAAAAACAATATTGTTTAGTGATTTCTCTGGTTTTGAAGAGTTATTTGGTAGCAGTGGACACTAGATAACCTCGTGAAACTAAATTTTATTGTGTACATAGTAAGTGTTTCAATGCTTAAGTAGTGTTTCGTGTATAAATAGAAAACTTTCCTTTGTGTCCGTTGCCGCTAAAGTACGTAAAGGGTCACTGACCATTCCGCAAGCCGTTCGGGTTTTGCAAAACAAGAATTAAATTCTATAATACTGGATCCACGCCTTGGTAGACACTTCCGTCCAGATTGGATGGTAACCAGCTGTTATCTACCATTGCATAAGGTACTGATAGATTAATAGATTTATATATTATTCATTTTGTTTGCGTTATACAACATTTAATTAAGTCAATCATATCAACAAATCTCGTAGGTAGTTATTATAGTAATGGGCGCTCAAGACTAATGGATTTAGACTTATAATAATGTTTTTTTATTAAATTAGTGTTTTTATTGATATCAGATACAAAATTCCGCAATTTTGCTGTTGAAATTGTTACTAGATTTAACGCTACTTTCTCAAGTCTATATTTTAGATTTCAATACATAATTTTGAATGGACTTGTTAAACCTAGTGGTTTTATACTTACATGTTTTTTTTGGCTTTTATATTATATTCAGTCTGTTTGAATAATTTAGAGCTTTCTTTAACCTTGTTCTTTATTGTCTTATCATTTTCATTTTGTTTCATTCAGTAAATTAGAGTAAACATATTTTTATTGTATTTTATTTGTGTAATATTTAAAAATTATTCTTTCAGATGAAGTATATACAGTGTGTTTAAATAATAACTTATATTATAATGAATGTAAACCAGGCGTTGGACCAGCGCATGGCGTTGATTGAGCCGCTTTTGTTTGCTTATTTAGTAAAATTTTAGATTATACAGTACGGCTTGGAGTGCTCACTGAACCTGATTTTCCGGCGTAAGTTCTGTAGTGCATATTAGCTGTGCATACTGTTTCTTGTGATTTTGAGCAGAAGCATTGAGCTTGAGTCAGTGTGATCTCTCTTGGTAAGTTTGGAAAGAGTTTGAGTACAGAGTGTTCACTGCTATCATAGCGTCTCCTACATATACAGGGTGTTCCTTGGTGCGTTAAGATTTCGCTTGCACGTTGTATGTTTTACTGCCGATATTCGTCAAATGTTTCGGCAAATTCTAATTGCAAACGAACACAAGGATTTACAACGTATCCTCTGGAGGTTTTCTAAGTCGAAACCTGTTCAAGATTATTTTCTCAACGCTGTAACTTATGGTGTCAGTTCCTCTCCTTTTTTAGCTATTTTTGCCGTCCTTTTTCTAGTTCAGACTTACGCTAAACAATACCCTGAAGCTTCCAAAGTTTTAGAGTCAGACATGTATGTGGATGATATAGTGACTGGCAGTGATACTTTCTCAGAAGCGCTCAAACTTTAACACGATTTAAGAGAACTTCTTGAAAAGGGTGGGTTTGAACGTCGCAAATGGGTTAGTAACTCCCCTTCTCTATTGTCTCATCGCCCCTCCTCCTTTTTGCAATCTAGTTCATCTTCTTTGGGTTTGGATGATAGTAACTCCATCCTTAAAATTTTAGGGCTTCTTTGGAATCCTTCCCGGAATATTTTCTATTATAATGTCTCTCCCTTCAATAAACCTTGCACTAAGCGCACCTTGCTCTCCGAGTTAGCTCGAGTGTTCGATCCCTTGGATTTTCTCGTACCTTTAACTGTTACTTTAAAGCTTCTCATCCAAACATTATGGACTTTAGGTACTGACTGGGATGCCCCTCCGCCTGAGCATATCTCCCAATCTTGGGCCCAACTTAAATCAGAGATGCCTGAGCTAAGTCAGTTGTCTATTCCTCGTCATGTCTTCGCTTCTAATTATTTATCATGCTCAATCCACGCATTCTGCGATGCGTTTGAAAAGGCATACGCTGCAGTTATTTATTTACGAATCATAGAAGCTGAGGACAAAATATTTACTCGTTTACTATCAATTCGTAGGCTTGAACTTTGCTCTGCCTTGCTGTTGTCTGATCTTATAGCATTGGTGCAAAAGGTTTATTCGGGGAAACTTGATACTAATCGAGTTCATGCTTATACGGATTCCATGGTAGTTTTAGCATGGATACGTAGTTCTCGTCATAAAAGGGCCACGTTTGTGTCTAATCACGTTACTAGAATTCAGGAAAATGTCCCACCTAGTTGCCGGAACCACGTCTCTTCTATCTACAATCCAGCTGACCCTGCATCGCGCGGGTTATTGCCACGTGAACTTATTTCAAATTCATTATGGTGGGCGGGGCCCCCATGGTTGTCCCTTCTCTGTCATTTATGGTCTCATGATTTATCGGAATTTCCTGATACTGAAGAAGAATTAAAGAAGACCTCATGCGCAGCTGTTATTGAACAAGGTCTCATTGATTCACTTTTTCAACGATTTTGCACCAAGCATGAACAAGAGTTCTGATATTTATTTTAATAATGTAACTAATAATATGTCAATAACATGAATAACACACGAAACACGTACGTGATAACACTGAACAAGAGAATATATACAAGTTATGTAAATAACGCAAATAATACAGCAAACCGACTTTACCGGCAGGTGTATTATTTTACTACAGAAGTGTCATCTCTGGATTGTAAGAACCAGTAAAAACTTACTATTAACATCACGTGACTGTTCCTAAACCGTTTAATAAAGCTTGAAACTCTATAAAATGTTGGTCCTTTGTGGTCATCTGTAACTAAATAAAAGTCAGACTGCAGGGAGAGGAAAGAGGAGGAGGTGTTTTGTAGCCGGCTGCCAGCTGGAAAAAGGGGAAGATGTTAAAGCGAGGTGGGGAAAACGGAATGCAAGCGTAGGAACCTCAACCCCCTCTCCCTCACTATACCTACCATGGTCTCCTTGCTGCTCCTAAACTATCAACCCTACAAAAAAAGTGCAAAGGACCTTTTTTGTAAGAAATCTTGTCTATTTTAATTTTTTATAGAAAGTATTTTTAGTCAAAGTAAATAGATTCCGAGATATTTGAGAAAATCTTAAAAAAATGTTCTTTCGAAGGCTCCTCCATCCGCTCAACCCCCCCCCCCCCCCGCCGGGGATTTTTGATATGTTCATCAGTACACCTCGGGCAACAACTGTGTCAAATTTCAAAAGTACATGAATCATTTCCAAATATTTTCGATTTTTTTGACTAATTTTGCTGGACTATGTAACAGGAAAAACCGGAAAAAGAGGTTTAATGCCCGTTACGAAATTTCGAAAGATGTTCAGTCCCATAGCTCGAAGTTGAGGACGGAAAGATTCAATCTAAACTTACCTTTAAACAAAAGAAAAGGCTTTCAAACCCACTAAAACTCTCAAGACAACACAAAGATGGTAAAATCCTAAGGGCGCCAGAAGCTGAAGATTAAAATACTATGTATGCCGGGCCACGTAGCTTCTCGCAGACCAACACTTTGTATAAATGTGTTATAAATATTACCACCATGTATATAGGTAGGACTACAGGTATTTATTAACCCTGGACGTACTTACAAAAAGTGCTTTCCCAATAGACTTACGCGAGGAAAGCTATCAGCTTATTTATTGAAAATCTAAACAAATAAACAGCACCTTCTTTATGGATAGAAAACTATTATCAAATAAACACAAGATGGTTACGTTAATTACTTTCGTCGGTTAGCAGCATTGACTGCAAGTGGGGTTTTCTCCACCTATTGTCTTTAATCATAACAAACTAGCAAAATCTCCCTCTTTCCCAAGACTGGCTCACAATCGGTTCACAGGAGTTTACATTTCCTGAAACTCTTATAGGTACAAACAGAGACACAATAAAACTAAACAGTGTTATACAATATCTGAGAGAAAGAAAAAAAATGTAAATATATCACTAAACAAACGACACTAACCTATAAAATTTTTGAATAGAAAATCGGCAGGAACTAATAATATGGAAATTAAAAAAAAGGTAATCAACAATTATAAAAAAATGTTCTTACATAAAATTACATAAGTTAATTGTTTAAATTGAAGTTACCTAAATTATTTGATATCAAACTATCTCTAAAGAACTGCAGAGTGAAGCTAATATTTAATTTAAGTCCGTCCCCAGAGGTTTCAGGACGTAATGTCGCATAAAATTATTAAAGTTTGTATAAACAAAATAATTATTACAAAATAGAGAGCGAAAAGAAAATACCGAAAAGAAATAACTTATCTTAATTACAATTCCTTTGACGGTGTCCATCGCAGGAAAAGTGAGAGCTTCACTCGTAGTGGTTTGGCGGGAAAACCAACCGGCAGGCACTTCGATTTGCTAACCAGGCTTCATCCCAAAGCGAAATATGGATTGACGTTACTCTAGTTCACCATTCTCCACCATACCACAGGTGTCACACAAACAATGGTCTTTAAGACTTAATAAAATTCTACTATGGTTTCCGTAAGTCGAAAGTTGTTAGGAATGAATTAAAGAAGTCGTGTACTCTTACACAATCAGAGCGTGTCTAGCACAATCCCGAAATACTCTTTTGGTCACTAACTTAGCAAACAAACTTGCTCACACAATAAGAAAATTATCACGGCTAATATGCCGAACTTAATTAGGAGATCACGCAATATCTAGTCCGTCAAGGCGACGTTTTTCTGGAATTTTTACAAGACCTCTCTTGCGTAATAAAATTCCCAACACCCAAAAGTTAAAACTGCACAAAAAGAACTCGTAATAAGAAGTAGTCTGCGCGCTTGCTAACGATTAAGAGGACGACGATCGAAAAGCATGTCCGTCTCGGGCCGCATCGCCTAGCGGTGGCCACCGTATCACGTGACGACTCGAGCTAACACAAATCCCTTTCACACTAACTAAGGGTAAAATACATGGGATCTGCTATTAGGAAGGGGGGATTTTACAAGCCAATGCGGCAGTGTAAATGGTACTGTCGCACCGCCACAAAAAGAAATAATCCCTTGAAACTCTTTGTCGGTCTTAGCGACGGCAAAATCCTGTCGAAACATAAAATATCAGGCCTCGGCGCAGAAATACAAGTAAAATAAACGTCCTAATAAATAATTTCTATTCAATAAAATAAACCAATATAAATTTTATAATAGAAATGAGAGAAATAAACATCTACTTCTAAATTAAATTAAGATAGAAGTCAAATGTTTACGC
>VTPC01004164.1:22253-42152 GCA_011009095.1 Ignelater luminosus
GTGCACACTGTTTTTTGTGATTTTGAGCAGAAGCATTGAGCTTGAGTCAGTGTGATCTCTCTTGGTAAGTTTGGAAAGAGTTTGAGTACAGAGTGTTCACTGCTATCATAGCGTCTCCTACATATACAGGGTGTTTCCTAGTGCGGAATCGCACCGGCAAATGCGATAACCTTGACCTGATACCTGGCGTTCATATCGACAGTAACATCTTTAGGAAATCCCTGGGGACTTTTATTGCGTTTCTATTCCAATTAAGAGAAAATTATCTGTGACCCCATCCTATCTCCGGCATTCAAGCTGCTGCGAGCACAACATTTAGATCTGTACGGGCATAAGGCCTCATTTCTGGGTTTTGTCCGTGACACATATGATGTGCCGTCGGTACTCGGTGTAGATGGTGTATATGCTCCTTTATCCAAGCGGAAAACTGCACGAGTCTGGAAGAGTTAGTCCTTGCTCGAGGAGAAATTCGCCCGGTATCCGGAGTGGTAAATCGTACACCATCTCAGCTGGTGATGCTTGCAGGTCTACTTCGTGAGTTGTGCAAAGACCTAGTAGTACCATGAGGAGTATTTTGACCCAACAGTCGGTTTAGTGGCACATAATAGAGGGTTTAAGACTACGGTGCCAGCGCTTCAGAAGACCAATGATTTAGGACAGTGCGCTGTGCTGCGGACTCGTGTCGTCCAAGTGAAGTTGGTCAATCCGTACATCAGGACAGATTCCAACTGACAACCTTGATCCGTCATGATGGTCTGCGGCGAACCAAAGCGGACTACCCAGTTTGCGTAGAAGGTGGCGGAGAACAAAGCGGTACACCAACGTTAAGATGTATTTAAATCTTCAAAAAGCCGGATATTCAAATGGACATGTTGAAAGTGGTCATCAGGTATGGAAAAATCTTGAAAAAGCACTAAAAATCGTTCAGAATCTCACAAAATTGATTCGAGGACAGTGTTTGAACGAAACAGTACTGGAAAAGCAATATTATGTTTAAACCCTTTCTTGTATTTTACACCTGCACATCTAAAGAGTAACAGGAAATTAGTTGTACAGAAATTCTACTTATTTTGCAAAAAGGATGTTATTCCGACAAGATGAACCGTTAGGTATTGGTAATAAAAACATAAATCTTTTTAGTTGCTTATATGTATTGTTCTATTAGCTGTTGGTTATGAGATAATCTTGTCATTGATAATATAAACCGGACTTCGTAAACCGCATTATTGTGTTAGATCAAGGCTAATACAAAACTTGGCTATCTTCACTACCCCTGTAATACTGCTTTTGATCTTATTTTTTTATTTTACATTTTTGATACTTGAATCACTTTTTTCCGAAAAAAACCTAAGTTACGAAAACTAAATCAGAAAAAAAAATTGTTTTTTCGTATGTATTCACTCCCTTCGGCATAATACTTAGAACTAAATTACTCTGCGTACTTCTAAGTACTAAGCTTAAACAAGCATTGAACTTGGCTCCATTGCATATAAAGCGCTATAGCTTAGTCAAATTAGCCAAAAAGTTCGAAAATGATTCATGTACTTTTGGAATTTGGCACAGTTGTTGCTCGAGGTGTCCTGACGAATATATTAAAAATCCCCGGTAGTGGGGGTGAGCGGTGGGTGGAAGAGCCTTTGAAAGAGAATTTTTTTAAGTTTTTCTCAAATATCTCAGAATCTATTTACTTTGGCTAAAGATACTCTTTATACAAAATTAAAGTAGACAAAATGTCCTACAAAAAAGGTCCTTATGTACTTTCTTTGTAGGGTTCATAGTTTAGGAGTTATAAGGGGGATAACATTTGAATAATGCTAAAAATCGAGGTTTTGCATGACTTTTATTTTCACAAAAAAGACATGATACAATGCTAATAATATTCTAACAGTTTTATATTATTACTAATCAACATTCAAAAGAAGATTCAACTTGCAAGTTAGAAAGCCTCCTCATCTTCTTCTTTTTATCCAGTAGGTCGTCTTCATCCTCTTCAACAAGATCCAAGGAAGCACTGTTGGTGTTCACTCCTTGACAGCCAATTCAAGCTTGGCTGCAAGTCAGTCCGGCTTTCTGGTATCGACATTTGCTTAAGCAGCCAGTTACACACCTACAGAAAATTGTACTAAGAACTGAATTCGGTGCAAAAGAATCTGTGGCGGTTACCGGTTCAAGGTTTCCATCTTCTCTCCTTTTTCATCTTCAATTTTCAGAAGGCAAGTTGTTACCCAACCATCTTTGCACTTGCAAGTACACTTTAAACGAGTGTAGCTTTGCAGCAGTTCTGGTCGGAGGAAGATAAGCGATCAGGCTTTAGCTTCCCTGTATTTCTCAAGAACGCGTTATACCGGAGTTGTTGCAGGTCAGCCTGTGTTGGGGAGAAGGGAGTACGGGAAACAGCCATAAACATCTTTTCCGCTGCACTCATAACAACCTCTGGCATTGATGAAGGTTTATAAAAAGTAGCTGCTATTTCTTTAATGGCTGGGTCCTGGTCGTAGATTTTAATGACTGAAGTTTTTCCCTTCCTGAATATGGCTAAAGTTGTATCACACTAGCTAAAACTGTGCAGGAAGAAGATGCACCGATAGAATGGAGACTGATGAAGCTGTTGCTTTTGCTGTTTCGAGGAAGAAAATATTGTTAGTAGGTTGAGCTAGGGCCATCAGCATCACAACAAAGTCGACATCCTCTCCAACAACAGTCACATAAGGATTCATCGTGGCTTTGTCAATTACATTACGTATGATATCATAGTCAGGATCATTGACTGCAACGTGTGTCTATCCTATTAGTACTCATCTTCTGCACGATAACATGATTAACCTTCTTTTTCTTTCCTTTCTTTTCTTTTCTTCTTTTTTCGTTTGTTATTTTCTTTTGTCTAAAATGCCTCATCTATAGTTTTGGTTCTAAAGAAGCAACTCTTTTTGAAGTTGAATCTAACTTGAGATGAGCGCAGATGACAACTTGAAGATGCTGAGAATTTTGCTTTCTCATTCACTTTGAAATCAGTTGTTATTGAACTCGGTCTTGTATATTTTTTCCTGCAACTGGCATGTATGGTACAACGACGCGTGCAGCACCTATAATTTGCTCATGCAGTCTATTCCTCCTGTTTCTACTAGCACTGATCAACCCTTTTCGCCCTTTTCTCGCAACTTCACACTTATCACTAGCCACTCTTTCCGAACAAATTAAACAACCAGCACTCGTGATTAACGTTCATTTATAAAAGGGAAAGCAGCAATAAAATAAAACTTTCCAATCAAGTTAATCACGCAAATTTCAAAAGGCAAGACAACTTCCGAACTTGAGGGAATGTCACCCGTATAGAGGTTTAACGCATGTAACTAGGGGACAAAATAAATCGGATTCTATGTTCTATGTTCTTGAGGAAAACAGGCTATTGTACAATTATTTTAAGTAAATAAAATGATCATTTTCCTCACAAGTAACCAAAGATTACTAATGAGCATCTTATTCACTCAAAATAATTGTACAATGGGTTGTTTTTCTCACGGAATTAAAAACGAGTGTGTGATTTATTTTGTCCCTTAACTTATGTAGTTGTCAATTGGAAATTTCTAACGCCATCTTTTGATTGTAAGAGAAAATAAAACCGCCAATTTTAAGTCATCCACATGTGCATGAAAAGATGACGAATCACACTTTTTATATATCTTTACAAATCCTTTACTCAATGCTTTCACACTAACTAAGGGTAAAATACATGGGATCTGCTATTAGGAAGGGGGGATTTTACAAGCCAATGCTGCAGTGTAAATGGTACTGTCGCACCGTCACAAAAAAGAAATAATCCCTTGAAACTCTTTGTCGGTCTTAGCGACGGCAAAATCCTGTCGAAACATAAAATATCAGGCCTCGGCGCAGAAATATAAGTAAAATAAACGTCCTAATAAATGAATTTCTATTCAATAAAATAAACCAATGTAAATTTTATAATAGAAATGAGAGAAATAAACATCTACTTCTAAATTAAATTAAGACAGAAGTCAAATGTTAACGCATTAATTCAAAATAACATTACAACTACTGTAACAGTAAATAACATGAAATCGCCTTTTATATAAAAATGCGACAAAAGCACATTCTACAAAAAACAGTCGATTATTTCCTTTGACACAATTTTATATACACCGTAATTTCTGTTATAACTGAATTAAAGAGATTCTAATATCGCTGCGGAACATCCTGTACATAAAAAACTGAAAACATCCTGAAAGCAAATCCCATTAATTAAATAAATTAGAATATTTCTTGCTTGTATGTAAAACCTTCTGCAATTAATAATTGTGTATTTCATTAGTATTTTAATATTGTGTGCTGTATAGAAAACTGTCTTTGAAGTTCCATTTGAAGCATTATTTGGGTTATCGTATGGTAATAAAAAACATTATAAGTACGTCATTTAGAAGTAAATATTATGCTAAAAATGTAATAATTCTTATGCTTATCTGCAATTTCGTTTATGTGAAAGGAACAAAGTTTGAAAAGAGATAAGTGGTCAATGAATCACAATTATACTTACCTGTTATAGCATCCCTTATACTACAGATACTCTGTTCTTTTCTTGAAATACTCATTCCTTGTTATCTTCATCTTTTTCTGTAATAATTTAGGAACTAAATGTCAGTTTTCTAAATTAATTAAAAATATTTTAATTTTGTTATTATTAGAATAAATGATATTGGTTCTCTTTCATAATCACATCTTGAGCTTAAATAAAGTTACCTGGTACAAAATTATACTCATATTTATATAGAATACAAATTCGAACGACTTTAAAATTTTGATTGTTAAAAGTTTGATTTAAATCTTTATACGTCTGTTTACTTTATGACCTAAGGAAAGAGTCAAAGGAATGGTAATATTTATAGTACAATGGAAAACGACAATACAGCAACTTTGAAGACTCTGCAACTAAGACAAGTCGGTCATAGGTTCCATAGGTTTCAAAAAATACTCTAGTCGTCAGAAATTTACCCTATTAATTTGTCAGTGTTATTTATTTACATGATGTATATCTATTGTATAGTAATTTAAAACGGTGAGATTTTTAGGTGAAATACATAATTGTGAATTACACAAAGACATCAGCAATGATTACAAACTACGCGACCACGATATTTACTGTTGGTTAGGCAACACATCTTGCACTATTGACAGCTCCGTTGCAATAAAAATAATCTAGTTTCCCAATGGCGTAGTATTGGGTATATGATGAAACTACTTAAAAAGACTAATACTATTTAAATAGAACAAAATAAACTGTAAAAAACCCAAAACAAAGACACAAGCGATCACGGAAAGCACGCACGCCAATGAGATTTTAGGTTAGTATGGCCAACGTCGAAAAATAAAATTTTGCGCCACTTTTAAATCAGTGGTCATGTGGTTATTTTCGATGTCTGTACAACATATAATACAATATAGAAGTAATAAACAAAGTGTTTTTAGTTACTTTATTGATAAATTATACATACATCAATAATATTTAATTATAAATTCTATTAAAAATATAAACCTCTAAAAAAATGTTATAAATCTTCATTTTCATTGTTTAATATATTTGCCAATGTAAATTACTTTCACTTATTTATAGACTTTTAAATGTTTTTAGAATTATTGAAAATCAATAACAGTTTATTATTTTCATTAATGGTGCTTCCATTATATTATTAAGAATTTAATTACTATTGTGAATAAAATAGGCACTTTTCATTATAATGTTTATACAATAAGCTAAAGTCTCCATTATTAATTAAATGTGTAATGTTCTGCTTCTTATTCCTAGTACAATAGTTATCTTATACATTTATAAAATATACATACTATTCAGATTATTGAATGTTATTTGTATTTATAACAAAATCAAAATACAAAAATAAATATAATGTGCAATATTTATCACCAAAGATGTGTTTAGTGACAACTATAAGGTCATGTACGTGAAATGCAAGTGTACCTTTTTTAACCAATATGTAAATTTATTTCAAAAAAATAATTTGCATTGTGTAAGTATACATTTTGTTACTATAACTTAGGGATTACAACTACACTTACTTTATGTACCACAAGCTGTCACTAGTGTTTACTACTTTGTTTCCATGACTGAGTATAAAATGCAGTTTATGTACTTTATTTGAGATACTTAATGTGCAACATTATTTTCCTAGAGATGTAGGAAATAAAGCAAAACTGTCTCTGTGACAATACAATAATTAACTACAACTACTATTTAAATAATAATGAAACTAGTTAACTTAGATTGATGGCCATGAGAAAAATTTTGTATGCATCGGTGGAGTAAAGTTTGCTAATCCCTCACATAACAATAACTTACAATTTCGGGATCAGCACGTCAGTTACTCCCTAGATGCATACATAAACATTATTACCTAATTTCAAATTAGTTTTGGTGTTATGTTGTTTTCACTAATATTCTAACCTATAAAATATTAAACATACAAATCGATATGAAATTAATGATTGTGCTACACAATTCTTGTAATCTTAGCAAAAAGGCAAAAATCAAATATAAAAAAATAAAGATTAAACTATAAGCAAACTTATGAATAATGGCTAATGCTATGTAAGGCACGATGCAATATTAAGACTATTATTAAAAAATACTTAATACTAATTTGAATGAATACATTATTAATGTAAGAATTCAGAGTTTTGATCTTATTCCTAACGCATCTATAATAAAATTTGAGTTAAATGTCATGGTTTATTAAATTAAATAATAAATAAATTTTTATTTCTTTATGAATTGTTTGCACAGAAGAATCTCTACATATAGACACCGTAGTATTATTCAGTTTTATTTATAAAAGATACAAATTTTGGAAGTATTGTCTAGCTATGAGATTATACTGTACTTGTATAACAAGAGTAATCTGCAACCTGTTTTCATGCTAAAGAAAAAAAAACCAACGTCAGGAAGACATTAACTCTATACTATATTAAAAGACTAGTTTTAATTATTCATGGTAGTAATAAGTATTTATATCTATCAAGGGGCAGTGCTGGGTCTCATCTAGTTATTTAATCTAGATTGGATATTCTACAAAATTCATTCCCTTAAACAAATTACATTAATAAAATTAAAAACACTTACTAATACTTTCTAACACAAAATTCCATACAATCTTGTTTACAACTATAATTATTTGAAAACTACGCTACATTAAAATATGCTGATTACATTGTTAATAAATCAGAAAATATTTGTTACACATATCAAAATAAAACTTCTATATTTTAGATAAGGCCTCATTTCAATCTTAACCTTCTAATCTTGTTCCAATATAAATTACATTAAGAACAAGTTTTTTATACAATTGCAACAAAACATTAATAAGCAATCATCGTCATACAGTTAACTAATTAGATTTAAAAGCTTAATTAACAACAACAATCATTCAACAAGCCCATACTTATACATAGTTCATAACTTTTTAAGCTGGCACCATTTTCTTAGG
This sequence comes from Ignelater luminosus, assembly GCA_011009095.1. Classification (NCBI taxonomy): domain Eukaryota; kingdom Metazoa; phylum Arthropoda; class Insecta; order Coleoptera; family Elateridae; genus Ignelater; species Ignelater luminosus. Next base: position 29,762 of record VTPC01004164.1, read on the forward strand.
CACAGCCTCATGTTGGCGTCTCAATCTCCTACGGAATTCAATAGGAAGTTTCTCATAACATTTCTTGCATGCCGGTTTCAAATCAAATTCGTAAAATTTGGTTTTCTGATTCATCTTCTGATCACACATAGAACAGGCAAAATGATGAACACACCAAGCTTTGTTTAATGCAGTAAATACTAAAAAAGGATTTAATTAATAGAAAAGCATTGGATCATTAAAAAGATTTTATTACCATCACCAGCGATGACTTGATTGCATACAAAACAAAGATTACCGAATAACTGATGGTAATGAGTTTCGCAATAAGCTAAACCTTTCTTTTCATAGTGACGATGACCAAAGAAGGGTTTTTCACATTTGGCACATACAAAGTGCTGGAAAGAAATTTCTTTTATAATATATTTAGATTTACACTTGGAAAGATTTATTATTTTTACCTCAACATGCCAATGTTTTCCAAGAGCAGTAACGACTCGTTCTTCAATTGGTCGACGACACGCTCCACATATTGGAATACCCATCTTGTCATGACAACGAAGGCAATACAGTTCATTCATGTCATTGTTTGCAAATCCAGGTCTGCTACGAACTTCCCTTGCACTACTATCCAACTCAACTCCACACGCTGTACAATTAAAATGATATGGATGATAGACCTCGCCTCTAAATTTCAATGGCTGATCATCAATCAAGCCACTACAAGAAGAATTTATTAGAAATTTCATCAGAATACCCCAATATGCAATTTTGTACTTACTGGCACTTGTGGCAAACATATTTTCCTAAACCAACAGCCTTCACTTTCGCATTACATTCATGACACAAGGCACGACCGGCATTACGAATGAATCCAGAATCAGCCAATTCACCTCCACACATTTCACAACGAAAACATGCAGGATGCCAATTTGCATTCATTGCTTTTATAACTCGACCAATCACAAATTGGCCACATTTTCCACAGCAAGGTGCAAATAATACTTGAAAATCATGTTCGCAATATTTACGATTTTCGAATTCATAAAATACTCCATCTTTAAACGGCCGGAAACATTGGGCACAACTAAGAACATTAATTTTTTTTACTGCATAAAATGAATTAAATTTATTTAAAATTCGCCTTACACAAAACACTGCTGATGCCATAATTCTCCGGTTGAATTGACAATTTTCTCGTGCGGCTCAAAGCCTTCCCCACAGCGAGAACACATCATATTATCAAATGACATCCCTCCTGTTAAGCTAGAAAAGAAGAAACACTAAAATAATATTTTACATATTGGACCATTTTTCATAAATTTAACTTTTCAGCTGTTAACTAATCTTGATGTAACAACCAATAATTTCCTATATATTTCTTTAATTAGTTACTTTGTAAACTATACTACAAAAACAAATTTTTGTACCAAGTTCTAGCAGCAGGATCTCTATTAATTAAATATCTAGGAATAACTTCAACCTTTGATTGAAACATATTATTAAAAGATTCCTGTGATTCATTTGTGGTTTGTGAATATTGACTCAAGTCATCATAATCACTATCATATTTACTATTTCCATCTAAAAGATGTTCTTTTGATTCGGCTCTTCTTTGAAATAATTCACTACTACCCAAAGGTTGTAAATTCGGAACATCTGGAGATTGATCTTGAGGCATATTGAAACTTTTATACATGTTATTTATATGAAAAATGCTTCAACACGACAAAAGGAAGATAATTTTATAACGCACTAACAACCTGCACCAATAAGCAAAAGGGTTAGGTGGATAAAAATGTAATTGTATCAGCGCTTGGGCTTATCACAAGGCTAATATTTGAATAAGTGGTTTTGATAGTAAGGTTTAACTTTTAAGCTTTTTATTAAATAAAACTACCTTTACAAACATGTAACAGCAACATTACTAAAATGTATCATTGCAAATTGCAATACACTTAAATTTTAACAAAATGCTGTGTTATTCTATCATATTATGTTATTGTCTGCCAACGGTCAAAATAATTGCAATAGTTCCTTTAATTAATGACCATTATTTGAGAATACATGATTAATTTTCTTAGAAACTTTTCTGTATCACATTTATAAAAATTAGGGAATGCATTGAAAATATTAAATTGCAACTTTTGACAGAAAGAAATCATCTTAACCTCTCTTTTATGACATAAGAATTGTCAAAGATTGAGGTTATTATGACACCAACATAAAATAATGAAAGCGAAGCTCACATTAGTAAATCAAAGTGGTGCAAGTCCAGAATGCTTAATGCAATGAAGCATGACACGTAACATATTCTGTAAAGCATTTAAAAATAATTTTTTGTACTTATTGTAATATTCCAACTAAAATATAATAATTATTTCATTTATTTATACAATAAAATCAGAACTTTTTAATTTAAGCTGCATTACTTTCAATTTTACCCTTGAAAATCATTCTTTCTTTAATCTTATCATTACCCATTTTATAGTTATCTTTAGTAATTTTATCAGTACAGTTACCTTATGATAATTTGATAAAATCACTTTTACCTTTCTTTACTGTTCATATGATAATTTTATATTTACAAGTAATCCACTTATATAAAAGTAAACCTTGCTATTATTATCAAATATGAATGTATACCGTTTATCATTGCGAAGTAATATCAACAAAGCAACAGATGATAAAGCTATATAAATATAGCATGCTTACCTAGGCATAGGAGTTGGAGACATATTTGGCACTCAATTAAAAAATAAACCAGAAGAAGCAGGAAAACTTGCACAATAAAATGATGTAACTGTAAAAAGAAGCAGAACTTTGCAGGCCTTGTATTTACAGCTAGTATGAATTTAGGTAGTTTTTAGATGACCTACTTGAGAATGCTCGCTTGCGAACTAATTTAAAAAGTAACTCACCCAAATTGGTAAAAAAATAATTAATAATTAATTTACACACCCATTTTCTGTGGTCACCTAACCCCACCGAAAACAAAAACAAATGTCATCAGAAACAACCAATCGTTGTTGAGATGACCTTTTAAAGAAGGTAAAGAGGGAAATTCAAAATATCAGAATAGGTTTATTTTTATTTATTTTGCCGTAACAGAACAAAATGTACAGGAATGTAATTTACGTTAATATTTACACTTCTAAATTACATCTTTATGCAATGAATATGAGAAATAGAAACCTTCTTAATATTAAGGTTTTCAAAAACAAACTTTCATGAATATTAGTCATAAACATTTATAGCTGCATAAATATCAATAGATTCTTACAAACTATATTTACAAATACTTCAAGAATTCAACAATACAAATATGCTTTAAAAGCATAAAATACATCAAGCTGTTAGTAGACTTGTTGAACGATAATCAGCTTAAAAGAATTACCAATTTTTCACTCAAAATGCAGAGTTTATAAATAAAATTCTTTAAAAAACAGACAATAAGCTTCACATTTAGCTTATCTCATTGTAATATACAATAATAAAACAACTATAAATATTTATGTAACTTATGATATGTGATAAATATCTACAACTTAAACTTTTTACTTACATAGGCTTACATAAATTAAAAATTCTCTAATCATTCATGTTTTCATTACATTTACATGTACAATATTTAATATTATTACAAATGTAAATAGGTAAACACTGCTTGCAAATAGCCATTCATTATAATTATATTTTAATCTACTATTAAGACATATTCAATAAGAGAAACTAAAAATTCTGATACAGTACTACAGCCAAAATAAAGGATAACCTTAATCTTTTTTCAAGCGGGTACTAGTCATACGGTAAATTATTGAGTCGCGTCCAGGATCCATAGTACCAATTACAATCGATATAGCAAGTAATGCAAACACCATCGCTACTCCAAACCAAAGAATGATATTGAATATTACTGGATAATTACCATTATACGTTACAGCCAGATTAATATTTGGCAACTTTCTCTGCAATAATCAGAAAATGAAGATTATTCAGCTACAAAATCTACATCAATACTAACCTCTTCTTTGGTAGCTTTTGATTCATTTTGAGTGTTTGTACTTCGTACTCGTCGAGTGTGACTGACATCACTAGAGACTACACTAACTAAAACACTACCTCCATAAGCTTTATTAAATGCATCGTTCAAACGATTTATAGTTTCAATTAATAATTGCTTTGCTTCCTTGCTAGCTGTAGAATTTTCACCATGTAAATCAGATACGGCATGCAAGCTAGTGCATTTAATTCTGTAATAATCGGGTTTATGATCTTTCTTTACTACACCACTTTCAATCTAAAAAAGAATTAGCTATTAAGTATTTATAACATTCAATTCAGATTTGCATATTTTACCTTATCAATAATTGCATTTAAAAAATTTATTTCTTGAAGGAATTTATGATCTTCATCTACATTAGTTTTAAGATAAGAATATACCCCTTTTACTTTCTTTATATGTTTTATATCATGAAGAAATTCATAATCCTTAATCTGTGAAATACAAACAATTCACAATATAATATGTATCTTAAATGACTGTATGACACTTACAGCATTTAAACCATCAGATAGATCAATATCTATAATTTTACTGTTACCATCAGGATAACGTTCTTCAATTCGCTTTTTCATAGCATAAAAAGTCTCACCATCATCTGCATCAGTTCTTAAAGGATAATGATGACCTTTACCACCACCGAGGTCGGTAATACCATCAATTGAGATGGTCACAATAGCTTCAGCTAAATGGAATGGATCTGTTAAGTACATGCCAGGCCAGGTAGAGCTCTACAAAAAAACAAAGACATATTTATAAATCATACTAAAAACTATTCAAAATCTTACGTGCTCTATGGAAAACCCTAAGGCAGCTGAATAGACCTCTTTAAGGTCACTTTCGTCAAGTCGATCATGTCCTTTAAATAATATGCTACTTGGACGATGCAGAATTGTTAATTCTCCACTTCCATACACTGCAGAGCACAAAAGTAACATAAAGTATTAATTTGATAATCATCAATTTCAATGAAGATACAATAGATATATACATATTGATAAATCATAGAAATAATGTGCTTTACAATTACTTACCAGCTGCAAAATAAAATGTAATGCATATTAATATATTCAACATATTCCTTTAATTTTTAGGTGCTGTTCTATATCGCAAAAACCAGCCAAAACTAAAAAGCACCTGACATTAACTAATCATATGATTAAAATGACAGAAACACCCATTCTAGGGTCCCTAGATTGTTAGTTATTTTCTTCTATGCAGCTGGTACTCAGAATACAATATTAATTCTTAAATTTAAAAATTGAGTATTGAAATGTACAATTTGATGAATTGTTCATAAACGATCTAATTTGATAAATTATAGTGAAGGGGTGATTAAGACCCATTTTGGAGTGGTGTAATCTTCTCAGGGAGGGAAGGGAGGGATGCCTGGCCATATACTGGAGGTCAATTTTCAGATGCTATACATTTACGTTCTTCATCAATCTTTTACATTTAAATATTTATTGTATTTTGATGTAAGGGGTGGTTTTACCTTTTTTAAACATCCTCATACTTGTGTGATGTTTTATATATAAAAATTGTCAGCATGTGTAAGGAGTGATTTTACTCTATTTTGGGGGTGTTTTTCTGCTCTAGTGCAAGATTTTGAGGGTATATTTGTTAATATGAGATTGGATTCGGTTTCAGCATCGAAAAATACATCGGACTACCATAGTCACGATCCCAGGTCAAAACCTTTATTTCTTTTGTGGGGCTGTGTTATTAATAAATTACCTAACTGATATCCCTAAACAGACTATAACAAATTATATGACGTCGGTGGTGTTAGGTGACTGAAATAACAATATGTATATTAGATTGCATAGCCATCATTTGTACATACTCGGTAAATACATTCTAGAATAAACGGAAAAGACCTCACTTCTGCACTTCTCATATGCTCCTCATGATTGAGTCAACACCTACTACACACAACAGTACATAATGTAAAATGTATAATCTGGAAATTTATAGAAAAGTTACTGGAAAACCTGCAAAGGTCAGGGAATTTTATTGTAGTAAACCACTGGGAACCCTGATTTCTTATGTGGCAATACTAAGGAAATGATATGGTGAAGATCTCATTTGTAAATACTTTTGAATTAAATATGCAGTTCGGCCTTCTGCCGAAGGGATGTTATTGTTATGATGATATACAAGGTGTTACATACTACTTCAGAAACGTGTTCTAGATTCAATTTAAGACAAGTAGTCCTGAAGTAGCAATCCGAACTTCTGTAACACCCTGTATAATTGTAAACTGGCACATCAAATAGTTTGTTACGAAGTCTGTAAATGACAATTCTGTGGAAAGTAGGTTAACCTATACGCACCTTCAAAACATGTTCACAGTTACATTCAAAACTGCTGTTACAGTGGTAAATTTTTAACAATTTCTTTATTTTCAACATAAACTACTATAAAGTAATGAAAATTTCAATCACAAGTGGCTGTTAATAGGAAGACCTGTCTTTCATAGCACATCATTATTATTCATGGACCTTGGTTTGCCAAAGTTGTTAAATGTGTTCCAAAAAATAATAAAAACAAAAACTAAACAAACATTGTTAAATTAAAGATTTTATTTCAATTAGGTACTATTTGTTACAATAGAGAAAAAAAATTAATGTCGCCCTTAAATCATACTAGTTAATAAAGTAGTAAGTTTATTCCAAAGTATTAACGTTGGGTGCTCTTAGCAATTTGTTCCTTTAAAACCAATATACTGGTACGTTGCTCAGGTGGTAACATTGCAATTTGTTCATCTGATAATTGCAGTACTTGCATGATGAGAGCAGCCTAAAAAATGTATTAATAATATTACAAAATACTATCATAAATGTAAAACTAACTTTTTCTTGATCAGAGGCACCAGCATTAGCTATATTTGGTGACATTCCAGCATTTATACGCTGAACAGGTGGTGGAACGACAGGCGGTACAGGGGCAGGTGGTCTTGCATTTTGTACCGGAAGTGAATTTGGAACGGGAGCTAGAATTATGTAGAAAATACTTTTAAATTATAATTAAGCTATTTTGATTTTTTAAAATGGCTACAATCTTAAATACAAATTTATTTTTATTTTATAATGCAATTTGTTTTGCATGTCATCTTACCCATGCCCTTCTGTCTTGGATCTTGCAGTCTTGCTTGTCGAGGATCATTGAATCCTACAGCACCACTTCGAGGATCTCTATTAAAGCTGCGAACAAAATTTTATTTAAAATTCCTTTGGAATGTATTTTTGGTAGAATTAAATTATTTGCTACTATATCTACTTTTTAGCAAATTTAGTAAATTAGATGTTATATTTATGTATAAATGGTTGCTTCGTTAATTATACTACAAAACCATAATTATTATGCTTCAATTAAAAGTGAAGTAATATACCTTTCACTTTTTTCCATTTTAGGTACACTATAAAATTAAAATTGTAAGAATTATTATAAATATATCATAAAGACTTAACATCTCAATTATAAGAAAAACTTACTTTTCAGCAACTGGTGGAGGCAGTGGATTTGGTAACGGTACAGGTAATGTACGCATGTCTTGGTCACCACCCATACGTGCATTTAAACGTGGATCACCTGGTCCTCGTATATCCAAGGAACGTAGGTCCACATCTTGGCCTTAATTATAATAAGGAACACTCATTAATAGTTTACTCCAACAATTGCATAAAGCATTGTTAACAACATTGTCAACTAACAATGCTTTATGCAACAGGATTTGGTAATAGTAATTTATTAATTATTATCAGTTCTTGTTTCAATTTCCAAGTACAACATGTAATTAGCGAATGTTTCTATAAAATACCAGCAAATTACTGCTATTCACAAAAATATAATTAATAGCAGGAGTAGAAATTCAACTGCTACCCCTGATTAATACATTACCTGTGAACACAGGTGCCTGTGGAGGATTTGGATGCATTACAGCTTGTGGCATAGCTGGGAAATCAGGTCTTACTTGTGGTGGTTGAACTGGTTGTGGAGTAAAGTTATTTATAGGTACCGACCCAAGAATAGGTTTATCGTTTGGCATTAATATTGGAGGCGCAGGTGTTTCTGGATGCAACATGCTCTACAATTTTAAAACATCGATTACTTAAAAGTACGATCTTGTACTAAACTCCCTTACAGCAGCAGTCTGTGGGTCAACAATTCTCATAACAACTTGTGCTTGCAATAAAGCATATGCCAACTGAGGATTTTGCAACAACATATTCCGTGCTTCTGTAGGGTTATTCTAAAAATTAGAAACAGTATACACTTGGGTGCTTGCATAAAAATATCATTTAAATAACATTACTTGTATACACAACTTCATTTGCTTCATTAGTTCAAACATCTGCTCTGGTGGCAATGATGCAACAGCTTTGCTAATAGCTTCTGGAGCTTTCTCAGACTGAATTGGTTCTCCATATGGATTTTCAACTGGTGGTTGATTAAGGAGATTTTGCATCTCCATACGCGACTTTTCTGTACAAGCATTATCTACTCTTAAATTACGTCCACCTATTTCATAACCATTAAGATTCCGCATTGCACTAAGAGCTGTCTCTTGATCCCTATATTCACAGAAGCCATAGCCTTTCGGTTTCCCCGTTTCTCGATCAAATACAAGCCTAAAATTAAGATTTCAATAGACTTGTCATAAATAATCATAGTCATAAAACAAAGTGTAGCTTACTTAAAAGACAGTACCTGACCAACTTCACCAAAAATATCTTTAAGCTTTTCTTCTGTGGCCTCATATGGAATGTTTCCCACTAAATGTGAAGGTATAAATGTAAACTTTCTTATTTGAGGTTAGAACAAATTAGAGAAAACGCTTACCGAACACCGAACGCATGGATTTATCCATGATATTTGCATCTAAATTATCCATTGTTGGGTTTTATAACTTCGTTTTTACGGTTAATTAATTGCTATAGAAACTGATTTTTATTGTTAAATTAAAAATATACTTCTACAATCAAACATTAATCACCTTTTGTTTTCAGATGTTAGATATAGCGAAACGTCATACAGCATTAACGGTCATTTATCATACAGTTTATTTCTTATAAAATATTAACATTACAACTTTTTCTATTTGTCAAATCTAGCTTGGCAAGTAAATAATTCTAGAATATAATAACTGTCTTTAATTACAACAAACTAGATAATATCACAAATAAAACATGATAAATTATAAACCTGAACATTATTATTCTGACATTTGTGTGGTAGTATAGAAAGTATGTATGTACGAATTATATACAATAGAAGACATCGTAGGTAAGGTAGAACTTACGGCAATTACGAACGGAAACACACGAAAATATTATTGTTGTTACTTTTAGGTTAGTTTTTTGAAGTTTTGTAAATGAATTTCTTAATAGAAAAATAATTACGATAACTATACTTACTTCTATTTGTAAAATATTGTCTCATGTACATTGCAAAATATAAACTTTTGTGATTACGTTTTGTATCTATTTAATTTATACTTTGACGAGACACTGTAAGTAGTGGAAGCTATTAGTTAATATAATAATTTATATTTGTCACGTATTATACATTGCATTAGTTAATTTGAATGTAAATTGTCTACGCCTCTACTTTACAAAAATATTTGGACAACCCAGCTTTAAAAGAAAACTGTTTTTGTGAATTTGATTATAAATCTTTATTACATCTCTAATGGTTTTATATAATTTTGTCTTTGTAGGTTGAATACCTGTTAAACAGTCTTCATGCAAGAAAATAAGATTTTGTAAGTAACAAAGATGTATTATGCAATAAAACAACTAGAAGAAAGAAATGTAGCAACCGAGATCGATATTTTATTGTGGAGTAATAAAATTGATTTGGTTGCATTTTCAAATATTAAAGGTGAAGTATCCCTTCATCGTTTATCATGGGCTAGAGCTTGGAATCTAGCTCCTCCTAAAGAAGGTGTAAGTGTTAAAGGTTTGGCTTGGAGACCAGATGGAAAAGTTCTAGCTGTAGCTTATAGCAGTGGTAAGTAAAATACTTAGTATTTTTGTGAATAGTATCAAATTTTTAGCTTTTGTTCTCATATGTGTTGTTAGGTGAAGTACTTTTAATAAATGTGGAAAATAAAAGCACAATACATAAAATAGAAGTAGCAGAGAACATTTCTTGTATTTTCTGGGTATCTCAATCTGCAGAAAATCAAAGCACAAATCAAACTTTAATTAATGATGAAGACGAACAAGCAGATTATATCAAACATTTGGTAATTCATTTAATACTATTTATAATTTAATTTACAATGATTTATTTTAGGATCTTTCAAGTAAATACTTACCGGATCTGCCTCCTCTATCAAATTTAGGACCATCAGTAACCAATACCCAGGAAGAAAATTCCAATTCTAATTTATTTCAAGAACAAAAGGAGTTAAACCTGTTGGTTATCGGAACATATGACGGTTATTTACATATAAGCATATTTGGACAGTTTCCTTGTGTTATATTAAACTTAAATAACTATTTAGGCTATACATGTTCAGTAATAAGTGTGTTCTTATCAAATGATCTAAGTTTAATGTATGTTACAGTAAAAGATGACTCAAATGATATAAAGATTGTGCTCATAAATACATCATTACTTAAAACACATTCAAAAGAATTATTTGCCATGGCATTAAAGCATGGCTATTTGAACAATTTAATAACGTATCTGTCAAATGTTATTGTGCCAATGAAAGAAACTTGGGAAACCATTCTATTAGAAATGGATGCAAAGTTATCCAAATATGCTTCAAGGGTTCCAGAAGGTACGTTGTCATCAGAATTCTTGGATCTTTTAATGTTTGGTATTACTTCTGATGAGATGCAAGAGTTTTTGTTGCAAGACTTAACAGAAAAAGGCTTGAAGAAGTTTGGTCAAGTTATGGAAACGTGTTATGCCAACATTGAAAAATTATTATTAAAACTTGTCACAAAGGCTGCACAAAATATTACTTATCATCTTGCTGAATTACGTGGTATGGCACGATTAGAACATCGATATAAGGTAAATTTACATTCAAAAATAATGCTTGTATAATTTAAAAGTTGATGTTCATAGGTTCTTGGTTTATCAGAAGATATCATTACAAAGGCTATTAGTGCTAATGGAGCATTTTTAGTTAAAGGTGGTGAAATGCATCAAGTAATAACACAGTTTATGATAAGTTTTAAAGCATTTTTTCGATGGTTGTATACAGCAATTATACATTTAATGGATATACAAATGTTGCCTGAAATGACCAAAAAGAATACTCAACAGGATGTTAATTGTATTGTAGAGTTTGTAAGAAATTTCGATAAGATTGATAAAAAAAATGAAGATGGAAAAGGACAGTTTACTATGGAAAGGTTGGGGCAATATTTAAATGATCATAAGTTAACTATGTTATCAGATTCGAATGATAACCTCTGGGAAAATTTTTTAACAAAGAATGAATGCATTCAGAATGATCCCGATATTATTAAGCATTATAAAAGTTTTTCACTGATACAACAGTTTAAGCATCTTGCAGCTTCCATAGAAGAAATATTTGTAATACCCAAGGGTTTAATATCTGAACAAGTGTCTATCAAAAATATAATAAACTGTTTAAATTTTAATGTTGAACATTTACGAATTACAAAAATTAATTTTGATAACGAATCAACTTTGATAGCACTTTTAAATAAATCGTTTCCAGCAGATGGAATCTACTTTTTAGAAATTATTAATGGGAATGAGATAAAGTTAAAATGTTGTTATCTTTATTTTAAACATGCCGAGAATTCTGAGAACTATTTTATTTTAGATGCGCAATTCTATTCCAATAATGCATTGTCAGTATTACTTCAAGAAAGTAATGTTAGTAGAACTGGTGTTTTATATCAGTTTTCAACTGTATCTGTTCGAGATGAATTAGTTGTGCTAGACAAAGATTTGGATATTTATAAACAGAATATTCCAAAAATAAATGCTTTTGATTTGGGATCAGCCATGCAAAAATATATTGATGGAATGGTTTGTAGTCAATTTGCAGTTTCAGGCTGTAGAAGAGTTTCTATAGTTCTGTCTGAAAATCGGAAAAAGATTCGGCTGTTTGAAATGGAAGCCGAAGAGGATGATGAAGAAGATGCAGATATGACCAACAGTGCTAGAGAAAGTGATACTAGCATGCAAGAGGAAAATAATACAATAGAATAAGATTTTGTGATTTTCTTTTTATAATCATTTAGATTGTTTCAAGAAGTGGAAACTGGTTATGATCAGTATTTCTTACAAATAGTTGATAGTAATTTAACCAAATTCTGTACGTCGGACCTAATAGAAATATTAAATATT
>VTPC01004173.1:0-27747 GCA_011009095.1 Ignelater luminosus
TCTCATTTCAACTAATTAATTATAATTCTTTGCAATAAATTGTAAATATGTTTAAGCCCATTGACATTTTATGCAATTTACAACGAATTAACTTTTAATGTTTAGATAATTACAGATTTAAAAGCGCATAATGTAATTGTATCTTTCTTTAATTAATTAAAACATTTATAGAATGTAAATTTAACATCTTACTTTAAAAATAACATTGTGGTCTTTTCTAAACCACAATTCAGTACATATTTCCTTTTAAGATTACTTGCATTTTTTTTATGAACAATTAATTCAGTAGAAATTAAAATTATTTTTAAAAAATAATTCCCAATAATATTGTAATTTCTAATAAATAATTTAAATAATTCTCTGAAAGTTTTATCCTTCTATTTATATTTGATTCATAACATCTTGTCTTAATTGCAAATTGTAATTACAAATTAAATGCATATAATCAACGCTTTGTAATTCAAGTCACGACTGTATAGTGTTATCTACATTCTAAATTGTCAAAATATACGTAATACATCGCACTTCCGAAAAACCAACGGATCTTAATTACGTCATCAAAATAAATGTTACTAAAGAACTGTCTCAAAATAAATTTTACTTCTTCGAATCGTCACAATGCAGTATCATATGGTGCATTAAACTTGTAATTCAAATTCTGCATAGCTTATTTCAAGGAAGAAAGTTTGTATTAAATGATTTCTTTGTATATTACATTACGTGCATATTATACAGAAAAGAGATGAAAACTTGTTCATCTTACTTGAAATCTTTGTATACTGAAGTAGAAATTTAGAGCAAAAAATACATATCTTTGCAAAATTGTGTTATACCACCGAAAAAATGGAAAACTCTTGAAGGAAGCGTCGTTTTCGAGTAAAATAGAATTTTCAGAATTTCATGTCCAATCTATTGTCTTTTCAGCATTTTATAAAATACATCAGCTGTTTGTATAAAGATTCTGCTTAAGTTGATTCTAGAATTTCTCACTTCATTCTAATGACTTTTATACGGCTGTAGAGACATTCAAAGATTCAAAGAAAAGTTGTACAAGCTAAGTACGTCTCAATTTTAAATTACTCCGAACTATACAGAATATCCCATAAAGCGATGACATACTGAATTTAAAAAAAATAGAACATCCTGTTTCTATTGCAAAGTAGATTTTCCAAACAGCAACTTCTATCTGTAATTTCTAAATTTCTATTTTTAAATATTGTGCAATGCATTTGTCAGAAGCACATTCTATGTTATAACTTCTAAAAAGCAAAGTCTCGATCAGTCTTCAAGCATCTCTGTTCACGCTCAAATACTTTGCAAGATTTTAAAAAACATTAAGGGAATCAATCTATACCTAGTGTTTTCTTTAAATCCCATAGAAGGCAATAAATACATAGAATTTTTGTCAATAGTATAAGTAAGATTGTAATTTTATTCAAATGTAATAGATAAGTGATAAATTATCCTGTATTGATAAATAATTACTAGTTCTCAACAGAATATTGATGATGGCCAGTGGCCTTATAATTGAATGGCTTTTCCCCATTCGTAATCAAGGCCCACTTAGACTAATGCAGGAAATTGTTTGACGTAAACATTATAATTAAGTTGCCAATAAATTTATAACATTATTTTTGTCTTTCACAATATTTTAAGGGGTAAAGAAATCATAAATGCTTATGTATGTATATTTAGTACCAATTATCGTTTTCATACAAGATAGGTCACAATCTACTTTTTCTACTCAAACAAACCGCCATTTGTATAACATCTTATAATTGATATATTTATTAGTATCTTAATGGAAGAGAACAATTTCTTTTTTCATTAAATAAATGTAGTAAACACTTAAGGACTTTGTTGTTAATATTAATAAGAATAAAACAAAAAACACATAAAACTACGTTTTTCACTACTAATTTCACACACTAGTAAAACAACTCATTTAACATAAATACATTATCACATTGATTCTTGTATAAATTTTCACGATTAATCCGATGTTAATTATGGTGACCGTGATTTAAGTCATTCTTCTTTCTCCCCTAAAAAGAAATATTACCTTTATTTAAAATTACAATAAAATCGATAATAGATAAAAGAATTTAAAAGATTAAAATTTCCTAAAGGTGTCAGTTTCTGTTTGTATTTTTGTTTATTTCCAGAAGTTTAAGTTTTCTTTTGTCGGTGCCATTCCATTCAGGAAAAAAAAAGAAATGTTTAGAAGCAACTTTAAGAAACATATCAATTTCACTTGTCACACATTTCCAGGCTCGATATTATTATTTTGTAAAGTACAAGGGAAGGGACGGTTGAAATTCATTTGTGCAACTGTAGGACCTTCTCTCTCTCTCTCTCTTTTATAAATAAAAAAGTGCCATTCTGTTTTGTGAGTGTGTCAGTACTTAGTGACATGTTAGTGTTGTAGTAACGAAAAGCAAGGAAAAAGGGAGTCGTTTTCAAAAGGAACGCAACACTAGTGATTTTACCTGGAGTTTTTGTTGACAAGGGCCAAACATATATTCTTAAAATGTGTAACAATCGTTTTTGTTAGATATATATCACATTGCACTTTCAACAACAATAGTTAAGGCGATCTGTATCAAGGGACATTAACTGAAATATCTTTATTCAAAAGGTAAATTCTTAAATTGGCTGTTAGGTTTTTTGTGATGCTGCACAGGAAAAAAAATGTAAAAAATAGGTTACCTACTGATGAAAAATAAAAACAAACATAATATATAAAAAACATAATTTAATAACATAATACAATAAATCATCACGTACATAATTACAGTGTTATCTTGTAATTACAAAATAGTTAACATAAAAAAATGATATTTAACCTAAATGTTATTAATTAAGTAATAAGTAGTTGACAAAAGTAAAATAAGAGAAATAATTAAAAATAAATTAAAAAAGAAAATGTATAATATATAGACGGATCGCATGTAAGGATACATTAAAAGGTCACACATATAAAACACAGCGTCCCTTTTAATAATAAAAACGAAGGGTTAATTTGCATATTATAGACATTACAAGAGTGTTAGTTGCGCTTTTTAACAGAACAAAAGTGAGGGTTTACAGGACATTTTTAGTGATACATATATTAACTTGTAAAACAGATGTCTCAAATTATATTCGAATCTAATTTGCAATCGTTGATTTATTATTTAAATATGCCTTAATATATTCTATAAAAGAATATAAATCACTTTATATTTTTATGGTCAATTAGTTATCTATAAATTAATTTAGAAAAATTAGATTTGTATCTTGCAAGAATAAAAATGCCGAGAAAAAGATAATACAATGTGATCAAAAAACCAGGAATAAACACACGAACTTAATAGCTGTCCGATGTTTAAATCTGTTTTCAAATGAACGCAATTAGGATTAAGAAATCTACATCAAAATGACCTTGATAGGAAGTTTTGAAACTCGCTTTTCAGCCCTGCCTAAAAATTAATCATATATTTTCTTCCTGTTGCTGGAAAAAAGTGGAGACAATCTTTTCATGGTTACTACCCTTTAAATATCTGTGCAAAAACAAAGAATTCTAACCAGATTAATTCTGACTTAGATTGTAGAGGCAAACTTATAGAGTGAAAGATGTGCTCAGCATATTTAACCAAAAACACTAAAGAAAACAGAGTTATAAAGATTTTGGAAAAAATACCAAAACTCTTTACAAAAACAAGTCTAATCTCTATATTATGGCAATATTTTAGCAATATCCGAGCAACATATAGATATGAGGCCTTCACATGTCAGTCGAAACGATCAAGATGGATTGGTTTTCTTAACATCATCCCTTCCCAAAGATTGATGTGGTAAAGTCAACAAGCACTGAGTTGTTGGAAATGAACAAGTCAACTGCCTTTTGCACCAGAAGATTAGTAGTACTGGGGTTTCAAGGATAATTGACGAAAATCTTGAGTTAGTTTATGGTTGTTAAAGTTACAAAAATTTAAACTTCCTGTTGTCAACCATAAACTGTAGAAAAGTAAAGTATATCAATGTATGTCAGCCATAAATTGTAAAGTAACAAATGAATAAATGTCATTTTAAAAGAGCACAACTGGCATAGAAAATTTTTTTGAACAAATCTTGCCTCTTGCATCATATTTCTTATCGTGTAGACGTTGTTTAAGCACATGATGTCCGATTCACGGGTTTCGCTTACCCTATTTGGCGCCCCTGCTATACTCCAATCAGATAATTGTAGGGAATTTGCGAATCAGATTATTTATAACTTAAAGCAGTACTGGTCTTCACTGACTATTGTGCATGGCAAGCCGAGGCACTCTCAAAGCCAAGGTAGTGTTGAGAGGGCAAACCAAGATATCGAAAACATGTTGACTACATGGCTGCAAGATAATACTACAGGACACTGGAATAAAGGTTTAAAATTTGTACAGCTCATGAAAAACAGAGCTTTTCATTCTGGAATCAAACGAACACCTTACGAGGCTCTTTTTGGATGTAAGATAAAAGTAGGCATTACATTACCAAATGAAGTTGCGCAAGATCTTGAGAGTGAAGAAGATTTGGACAGAGCTATTAACAATAATACTAATCAAGGTAATACACAAAATGAACCTCTAAAACGCCCGAGTCGCGTGATCCACCTTCAGCTACAGTAGATACAGTTGACGAGCCATCAAATACTTTCTGTTGTGTATGCTTCAAAGGGACAAGTGAAACTCAGACTTGCAGAAGATGCAACCAAACTATTCATTCCATCTGTGCTGTGCCAGAAAAATCAAATAATGACGAAGGTCATGGGTCTCAGCTTTTATGTCCTATATGCTCGAGAACTATACTAGCAACTGTAAATCGGGATTCTGCAAAAGAAAACTTGAAACAACAAGCAGAAAGAATGTTGAAACATAGTGACAAAAAATCTCCATCGGTATCTGTCGGTACAACTGTAAGAATTCCAGTGCTAGAAGTTGATAGGGGACGTGGTAATGCTCGAAATATTCTAGCTATTGTCATAAATAAAACAGACGATGGACTGTACCAGCTCGGTACTAAGCAAGGAGTTGTTAAATCGCTCTATTCTAGATCCCAGTTTGCAGTTTGTCAGAAAGGATTCTTGGAGCTTAAAGATGTCCCTGATAATGAAATTACCTTACGTTCGGTTGCAACTTTGTTTTTGTCAGATGCAGTTGCAAAAAAAGCTGTGGAACAATGAAGTGCTTGTGCGTTAAGAAAAAGACACTTTGTTCTAGTAAATGTCATTCAAGTTTACCTTGCAAAAATAAATAGAAAAATCTGTTCTCGTGGACTTTTAAGAAATATATGTTCGATATTTGTTAAGTTCTCCTGTTTAGATTCTTAAGTAAAATATTTTTTGAATTCGATTAAGAGTTTGATAGACTTTTAATAACTACATGTTTGATATTTGTTATGTTCCTGTTTAGTTTCGTAAGCAAAATATATTTTTAATTCGAATAAGAGTTTGATTTATATTTTTCATTTCATCAAACCTTTCCTGATGTATTACAGGCATTCTATAGAATTCCTAGGCATTCTATAAAATGACTAGGTAAAGTATATAAAAATGTCTGAATTAAAAAAGATTTCATACATTGCCTGAAATCGTTAGTTATTCTATAGAATACCTAGGCTTTCTATAGAATGCCTGAATTATATACTTTGCCGGTAACATATATAAATATAATATTTTCTCTTGACAAATATCGTACAGAACAGTCAGATGAGAACTCAATCAATTGAGAATCTTTTCGAAATTGCTTTTACAAGGGTCGAAATTCGAACTGTTGCCAAAAATAAAACCTTACTGATACCATGCCGAAGAAACTAAAGCCAAACATGTTTTGGACTTTTCACTTCTTTGATGAAGATAACTTCTACTACGAATAGCGATAATGTTAAATATACTTAAGATCAAAAAAGTGATAATCACGGAACAAACATCAGTACCTATCCTATTCAAAAATAAATTAAAGGATGCGTTTACATTTAGAAGTCAGAAAGCAGTAAAAAAGTTTCTTCCTGTCTTCTAGGGCAAAAATGTGCCCAATAAACTGTGTTTTGCGATCACAATATGCATGAAAGAATATAAAAAATTCAATTGCAATCGAAAACACAATAGAATTGCAATACTAATACTGATACTATCTTTAGGTAATGAATGTCCATATCTTAATATTACTGACTACCTTCCAATCTTCAGTTTATTTCACAGTACAAAAAAATTGGTTTTTTATTCGCATCATTCTAGAAAACCCTTAAATTTATTGAACGAATTGGTATTTTCGATCCCATTCAATCATAAAAAGAAACGTCAAAAGAAATTCCAAACCTTTTTTCACTTTTACCAGATCTGCAAATTCTGACTATTTATTGACAGATTTTTCCACTTAGCTGTATATTCGGTGAATAGGAAATTATAATTGGAGTAGGGAAATACGTACGTTCATGGTCAAATGGGTGTGGAAGGGATTACTAAAGATTCATAACATACCTAACCTTAAACTCAATAATGCGTTTGTTATTTAAAATTTCGTATTACAATGCAAAGGTATTTATTTATTCTTGCAAGATACCATGTATTATAATCATAGATTTTATTTTCTTTCGTAACGTGATTACGAAAAATCACAGATAAAGAAAAACCGCAACTTCCATGTTACACCGCAAGGAAACTTCCCTCTTTGTATTTATTTCTAATCTGGTCAAAACTAAACAAATTTGATAAATAAAATCTTTATTAGTATACCACGAAATTTCCTTTTCATTCATAACTTTATATTTTAGTATCATTCCAAAAAACTGTTGACAAATTAGAAACAATTATACAACTGTACTTTTTACTAAAATGAAATATTACAAATCACGCAAAGTGACATAATCCAAATAAAATGGCACATAATTACGTGGTGATCTTTTTGCAAATATTGACAGAACGCTTACTTAAATACGCACACTCACAAGGGAACCTTAACAGTTGTTTTATTGTGCCGAAAATCACGAAAGCGTGCCTCTCTTACATCCATAAGGATTTGTCCTATATTAACCCTTACTTTTCTTTCAATTTAAGATTTAAAAAACGTTGTTAGTTCAAAAAAGTTAAGTTTAGAAAAAAATTGTTTGAGATTTAAGTATTTTAAGTAATATCGACTTAAGAAAAAAATTGGCACATTGCACTAATGAATTTGTAATAATTAATGATCATGAAAACGATAAATAATGAGCGGATGCTAAGGTGGGGTTAGAGGGAGTCCTACTTGCAGGGGGAGTCCATGCCTTGGGGGTCCATGACAACGTGAAGATACTGGACCTCCGTGATGTCCGTGGTGAGCAGAACCGTGCAAACTGTTAGCCATTCTCAACTGAAACAAAAGGAGAACTATGATGGTTTCGTTTTAAGTGGTTTGTATCAGAACAGATAAAATATTTCCGCCGGTTTTTGAGCAAAACAATTGAAATAAAAACAAGGTTTTACCAAAAAAAAAAAAAACATTAGATAATATAGACAGACATTTCGCTTATTCATTTTGGTTTACTTAAGTTTTCCTGGGATTGAGCAGGTAGGAAAACTCGTTTTTAGTAACTTTATAAAATGTAATTAAAATCAAAAAATACTCAACAAATAAAATTCATACGAATCGAAAAATTTTGGGAAATGTCCATTTTTTTGCTGATATTGACTCTGCATTAGACTTACGTCATTGAATTCGAATTGCATTACGTAATTTATTGTTAAGTAAAGATCTACTGAGTTCATTGATAAATTGATTTTGGGTTTTACATCGTAAAATGTACACGAACTCAAACTACATTGAAATTTACTATGTAAAGTAATAAAGATAAGAATTTCAAAGCACATGCTATTATATTAGTTGCCTCTACTTTCAGTATCATGTAAATCGTGATAAAGATGCCACAATCAACCATTAAAGCGGATATAAACAGACTTACAAAGTAGATAAATAACACTTATTTATGACAGAAGAAACAAAGCGCAAACTAAAATGTCAAAATAAAACTTATTTCCTGCCATGTTGCAAACAGTACCGTGAATATACGTACAATTTCAAAAGGATAATCCGTCTTAATCCTGACAGTAACATGCACACGTATCAATGTCAAATAAGTGAGAATTATCTAAGAAAAGGCTGTCCTATTTTATTATAAATATAATAGTAAACTTCCTTTTCAGCTGTTTAAGTTATGATGTAACAATCTCACTAATCGCTATAAAAATTGATGATCAAAACTTTCAGTATTCTTCTTCTAACGTTTTGTTAAGCATGATATTACGATACAATAGCAGTAGTATTCTAACGCACCTGAAATGGATACACTTGAGAATCTCTTAGACATCACCTTTAAAATTTAACATTTGTTAAGAAAAGGCAAATTGTAAAAATTGTTAAGTGAAATGCCGATTTAAAAAGAACGCTTAGCAGGTAAAACGTACTACATTATGTAATGTTTGCAGTATCAATCGCAAATCAAGTGTTTTTATTGTTAGTAAAGTTCGAAAACTTTTCTACGTCCAAACATTCAGGTAGTTTATATGAGTGGGATCAGTTCCGGTCCCTAATTTTCATGTTACACGGTTCATAAACTCGAGTGAAATGCGCCAGCAGCTATCTAACAGCGAAAGAGATAACATTTTACACGGATTAAATTTCAAAAGCTTATCAAGATCTAATATTAGCACAGTATCAATGCTTTAATCCCATTGCTTCATGACAAAATAAAACTGTCGGCATTCTATAGTTAGTTGTAACAGTTTTTTTCTTAGATTTTTTTAGTAGTCCCTATTTTGTGAAAGAAATGATACTTTAGGATGTTCTAGATATTTTAATAGAGGGTTTACATAAACAATTATGGCGCTTAGGTAGTTTTTTCTACGGGCGGCATCTTTTTTGGGATTATACGGATTGTCATGGAGTTAGATAAATAAATAGGGGTCGATTTTTTTGTTCGCTGTAATAAATTTGTAGACTTCCTGAAATCTTGAAAATACAACTTTTAAGATTTGAGAATTTCGTTGTTGTGTTTATATTGTGATTGAATGTGTACATATGAAAAAATGCCTTTTAACAAGAGTATGTGTCTTCAATAAGATTTAGAAATTCGCAGCTTGATGTGGCTGTGGCATAAATATAAGTTAAGTAAACAAAATGCAAAAAGAACCTAAAACACTATCCTGTGGAATCATAAGTAAGCAATCAAAGAAACTTCCTATTGTACTTTCTACGTCATAGTAACACAGTTTTCATATTTCAACAAGAGTAAGAAATTTATGGAGTTATGTAGTTTACCATCAAACTACGTTGTTTCATTTGAATGCATTTCAAAAAAAAATTAACATACAACAAAGAGTTTTTCAAAAATGTAGTGGTATGGTGACCTAAATCTACCATAGTCTACTATAAGATACAGCAAAGGAAACAAATGAACCTGGCTTGCATCCAGTTCTTTGGCGATGCGTTTGTCTAAAATTTACTTTTTGAGACTTTATTGTCGTTTAATTGCAGCACAAACCCCATATCTATTCTGCAAAAAGGGCTTTCTTTGAATAAATGTCAATAAAGACTTTGACCACAGGAGATAAAGGTTTCTGTTAGATTTACATTTTTTAATTCATCGATAGACAGATACATGGTAAGAAAAGACTTCCCATTCAGAAGAAACCAATTCCTGTAATGCCAGTTATGCTGAGTAAGTTTATCTTGGTTATCTAAAAATCGTATGTGGTAGCATCAAAGATTATCTGCTGAAGATCATACTATTCTTCTAGTGATAAAATTCTGATACAAGTATTTATTATCATTTGAAGTTTGTAGTACTATCTTACATTAATTGGAATGAGTACCAGTTTGTCACGACAAAGTTTATCCAAAATAAGTGTAAATATTAGTATTTATTATCGTTTCGACAGTCAGAATTCTAGTTACCAATACCAAAGATCTAAGCTAAATCTCGTCTACGGAATCCAATATATGAAGGAAACGTTTTAATGGAGATAAAAACGAAATAACCTTTTCATCTTAAGGCCCATTCACATTTTGTTCTTTTTCAACAGTTTTAACCGTCGGGCAGAACCGGCGCTAAGGTTTTGGCCGCCCCTGGGCAAAACTTATTCAGTTACCTTAGATTCTAATATCAAGATCTTATCATTTTGTCTGCTAGGCTGTAACTAGAATTGCTGTCTAGTAGACTGTGCATTTTTAAGAGAAAACAAGAACACCAATAAACTGGCCCTTCGACTCAGCAACTTTTATCTCATTTAACCGACTTCGTATCTCTTATCCTTTACGAGATCCCAATGGTGAACCTCGAATTTTGGACGCACTCATCAGATCTTTTTTAACTGTATGTCCTCCGAGTTACGCACTCCGTGTGTCGAAGTCAAAAAGAGTCCAAATAAATCATTCAGAAGGAACTTATTAAATCTGTACCTTCTTTGTCTTCATTAATGCAAATGTATCAAAAACGAAGTGGAAATCAGTCTTTGCAGCTTCTTCCCTTTCAATACTCAGCATAGCAAGTTCGCATAATCGATTTTGACCCATAGAGGCTCTCAAATAATTTAAAATTAATTTTAATTTGCTGTAAGATCTCTCACAGCTAGCAATGGATACAGCAATTGTTAACCTTACTTAGATCGCTATACGAAGATTTGGAAATACGCTCTCATCTCCATATTGCACAATAAATTGTAGAACTTCTTCAGATCTTGATATTTTAATGCTGGTCCGGCTTGTAAGCAACATTCTGCAGTCCAAAATTTCTTCGTATAGTAAAAATTTCCCAAATTTTCGCATTTTAGTTTTGGACGTCACTGTCATTGCTGTGAGGCAATCCTGCAATGTCAAGTAGAAACCCAAACTTCTCATCCGTTTCATGCAAACGAATGAATCTATCAGCCATCTCCGTAGGAAGACGGTCAATTGTTCCCTTTATGACTTTTTCAATTTCTTGTTTAATTGTTAATCTGGCATCGGTCGACGTTTTACGAGTCATTCTTTTCTTTCGTCTTAGTCGTTTTTCGGTTTCAACATTTCAATCTTGACAGAGTCTTAATCCAACTTCTTGAGCTTCAGTTACCAAAGAAACATCGTAAAAATGATCTCTGAGAGCTTTTAAATCTGAGGTAGCATCGTGGAATGAGTGCTTTATCCCAAAAACCTAGTCGGAAAATCGTGACTTAATATACGGTTGCACAACTGTCTAGCTTCACTTCTTGGTTTACTAGTCTCATATGTACCGTCCAGTATGACATGGAGAACTTGAAGTACTTATATCGTCAAGGTATTTATTTGTGGGCTTCACAGCTACTACCCTTGCACTCCATCTTGTTAGCACAGCGTTTTTGAGTTTTTCTCAGCTTTGAGTTGACAGCAGCGTTATCATAGCTCTGTGACCGTCAATTCTGCAAGTCTGTGTTATTCTTCTCTAACTGGTTCAAGATGGTTTCGACTAAGTTCTTTGCATCTTTCAGGTTTGTCTGAATAAAACCAAGGAAGAATCCTGTAATACGAACTGTTTCTTTTTTTCAAAATCGACTTCCACATTTCTTATTATTTCTGAAACTTTCTCACCATGTGCCCAAGTTAAAAACGGGTGGTACATAGCAAGTGGCACCAAATGGCGCCCCTTTCCATTGGCGCCCAGATGATGTGCCCTGCTTGCCACAACCTAGATACGCCACTGCATTTATGTTAGGATAAAAGAAAGTATTTACTACAGGATGTTAGTTTACAGTGCTTCTAATAATTCCACGGTTATACCCACTTAAAGAGAGAGACGAGTGCACTTAACAAATAAATTCTACGGCTATTGGTTGCTGGTAGTCAATTTCCATAAATTATTATACTGTATAGCTTATCTTTAGTATACAGTTTTTTATCATTTTCATTTATATTTTTAATCAATGTAATATTATTGTATTATTAAAATTTTTTGCTGGTTTTGAATCTTGGCTGCCCCAAAAATTTGGCTGCCCTTGGGCGGCTACCCGCTCGTCCTACCGTTTACAACGGGCCTGCCGTCGGGTAAAACTGTGTTGGGTAAGAACGATGAACGGTGTACATCCACACTACATCAGTCGTTTAGATTACGTGCGGACATATTTCACAATGGAATCAAGAAAATACCTTATGGAGTGACGGCGTTAATTTTATTAAAAAGAAAGAGTGTTGAAAAAAAGAAAAAACGCTTCCCATTCTAATGTACTATTCTACGCAGATGGCACGAAAACAATAGATAAGAGCAGTGACACTGACGCAAGGAGCAAGTGAGAAAAATCCCTCCTTAACCAAACAAGCAATCTAAAATCGATACTATTCAATTTGAAATTCAAATCTGTTGCTAAATCTTACAACTAATTTTTAAAATGGAAAACGCAACTAGTTCTAGTAGTGATCAAGTCAGCTGGATTATCAAATGAGTGGTGACAACAGCTGCAAACGACGAACAACGAACGGGCTGCCTGCTGAGCCCATGTTAGCTCTGCTCAAACTGCAGTGTACAAAGTTAATGTGCAAACAAATGGACAAGTTGGACACTGCCCATACTTCACGTAGTCGTGGTTTACGGCTAGTCGCATGCGTGCAGGCAGTATTTCTGGTAGGTGCGACACGTGGAAATAAATGAAGAAAAAGTTTATTACAGAAACCCTTTTCATCAAGAAAAGCGTTTGACGAAATTTTGATTTATTGATTTTCTTATGAGGTATTAATTAAAATTGTAAAGCAATTTTCCGCTAGTACCTTTTTGTGCATCCCTGCTCTACATGCCACGAGCAGCTACTGGCGCGTCAGGATCTACTTCTGATACGTGGAAGATTGCTTTAAGCATACATTGGATAAATAAACTGCAGTTTTTTTTAAATAAAAGCACTTTTATTCGTAAAAATAATCTGTACTACAATATCCAAGAAGCAAAAATATCGTATTAGTTCTGAATACAGATCATCAAGTTCTTAAGTTCCTTTGCATAAATAAATAGGTAAAATATGAAAAAGAAACTCAAATCTCTTGCATTCTCGATAGTAAGGTATTTCCTTAATTCTCTGGTAAAATAAATCCAAAACCCTTAACGTCTATAGCCAGCTGCAAATAGCTAATTCTAATATTAAGTAGAAACATTCTTGAGGCCTTTCCTTGCTAGAAGAAAATGGCGAACTACTGAGGTGTAGTTTGTCTAAGAAACGGGAACACGAGACATCCTATAAAGAATTTGGTATTTCAAGAAGAAGAAGAAGCAATAGAAGAAGAAGAAGCAAAAGAAAACTAAGAAGAAAAAAAACAAATCTATGTACCCTGCAGTTATGACGGTATCATTTATTTCCATAAAGAAGACAACAAGGTTATCAAATCAATTTTAAATTTTAACAGCATTTCTTATTGTGCACAACAACTTTTTTGTCATTTATTTTGCAAGAGACTAATATGTCCAATAATTACAATTCAAGATTGGAAATTAAAGCTGCGGAAACGATTCATAATAAGTAAGTAACAATGTTTCTTTTGTTTACCACGAAAGCAAAAAAAATTTTTAAATATAACGTTCTCTTCAATATGTAGAGGTGGCAGTCAGTATTCTTAAAAAGGTATTATACATCAATCACCAATTAATTTCATATCACTATTCACAATTCAATACAAACAAAAATAAATATTCACGTTTCTATACTTAACAACCTTCAATAAATAGAAATGTTCGATGCGCACAAAATGCTTAGATGATTTTTTTGTTGTAGAATACAAAACAAGCGAGAGAGATCACTAACAAGCGTCGAGGGTGGCACGGACGAGGGCGCGACCCCTCTCACAAATTAAAGGGCGCCCTTGCAATTTCTAGACGCTACCGTCCGTATGGGTCAATCACTGTTATATATAACCTCCCTTTGCTGAAGGAAACAATACATTTTACTGCCAACAGAACTTTTTTCAACTTTACAGCAGTTATTAGTTTAATAATAGTTTATAAGGGAGGTCGATTAATAAATAAAGTGAGACGTTAATAATTAAGCTTTCTAATTTCTTGATTGTCTTGTTTTGAATTAATAATGTCTAGTGCGCATCTGAGGATCAACTGGTCTTTTGATGCTCCCCTTAAAATAATAGGATTAAGTACTAGTAGGATTTACTCTGTTAGAATCGTGATGCAGCATTAATTTTCACTTTCAGTTTCAAAGCATCTCATACAGGTCAGATCAAAAATAATTTCGGCGATAACTGGCACTTAACTTCCTATGTATTGTCGGCAACAAAGAAGTCAGACATATATGTATAGAAGAGAGATCTATTGTAGTTATTGAAATACAGACTGACCGGTGCAGTGCGGAGCTATTGTGTACCTTGTTTGCCCAAACAGGATGCAAAATTGCTTCAAATGTCAGTAATAACATAATACTAGTGGAGAGATTCGAACAGATGATTTATTAAGGGGTAGTTCTGATTGAATTGTCGAAAATGCTTTGCTATTCAATATCGAGAGGCATGATACGTTCGATTATAATATTTAGACATTTAAGAAAATTGAAATTTATGATTCTGAAAGCAATGAAGTGTTAATTTGCTTTTATAATAATAGAAAATTGTTCGACCGTAGAGTGTTGAAGAATTTTTACGTAAAAACTTGACCAACTTTAAGATTTCTTTGTAACAAAAAGTTTTCTTAACGAAATCGATTGAACGTGAGAAAAAATATTTGTTGCAAAATTGTAAATGATGTTTGAATGTAATTGAAGTGTAAAAAATGTAATTTCATGACTTTCTTTATGACTATTGTGGAGCGACTATAATTGAAAATTTTCATTTCCTCAAATCCATTTGCGTGTAATTACAAAAAATTATTTTTTACTGCCAATTATCGGTACAAATCGGTATATTCGGAAAAAATAAAAAATGTATGTAATACGCATAAACGCATGATTGCAACATAGGAGTGGATTAGATAAATTGAGTTTTAAACCTTTCACAATCTACTCGACTTATAATTATCATTGTTTATTTTTCATTTCTGGCGTGCCTTTATTGATAATTATTAATGAAACTAGAAAAAGAAGCAAAAAACAAGAAAATAATCCGTTTCATATTTTTTTTTGCAAGTTGCCACCTGTCTAGTCGTTTAACATTATTTAAAAAAAATACATAAAAATAAAAAACGTCAAATATAAATGTATTGTTATATGTTAGACTATTAGAGGAAAGTTTATCATTACTTAAACGATAGATAAGTCAATTATTGCACTTTTCCTGTCCTAAATTGAGTTATTGCGAAATAGTTCTGAATCATAAAATTAATTTATGCTTCAGTGATATACATACTACACGAACAAAAATGCTTTGTTCTTTCAACAGGAATCGTAATCGTTTGAAAAGCTTTGCAAATAAAAACTAAACGAACACACATACTTTTGAGGTTAGGTATGTTTAGTTAACTTTTTATAGATGTTTTCAGGAAATCTAATTTATTTAATTCACTAAAAATAAAACATAACATTCCTCTGATTTTTAGGGTAAACAAAATGATTTCTTTATTAATTATTAATAACTCCAAAAAACTGGGTTTATTTAATAATATATAAAACCCTTGCATTATTAGTTTTGTATTTTAAAGTTTCAAAAATTTATTCCTAACGGTTTTTAAAAGATGAAATTTAAAATCATGCTGTGACTACCCGTTAATAATCTTTTATTTTTAATTTTCTTTCGGCTAAAAATATTTTTCATTTTAAATATTTCACTAACTGTATATTTGATTCGCACAACTATAAAATCGAATAAAACGATAATACGTTAGCTCAGTTTTCTGTCTTTACTATTCTCCTTTTTGATCATAGGTGTCGCTTTAGCTAACACTAGTATAGCTATTCAATTCAATAAGAGATGGCGTTACTGATACATCACGCATAATTTAAAAATAACTAAGCAATATATATACATGTATGTGCTGATATTAATGTTAAAAAATTTGAAATGAACTAACAATACAATACATTCAATTTTTCAAGTCTCACTTATAAATATTAGAAAGTGAGACATTATTGAATTTAAACAGAACAGAAAATGCTTAGTTTTATTAAACTATTACAAATAATAATAGTATAGTAACAGGGTAATTTATGTACCATTGGAACAACATCCAATACATAGCATTCTTTAATCTTCCCTTCTCTATTTTTCAAAAACATCGCGAAAAAATGTGTAAGGGAAACAACAATTGAGATTTTCTTGAAAGGTGAATAATAACGTCTGCTTACTAGTACTCAGCTATGGTATGTCATAAGCAAAATCTTGATTGGATCTAACCCTACCCTTAACTCTCTTAGTTACTGCAGCGCGTGTATTTTGTCAAATTACAGTATAAATATAATAATAAGAGTAATGCATAGCCATATTTTTGAATATTATGTTTATGTACCATACACATTTGTGCAGTAATTTAACAAGATGTTTCTACCAAACTATAGATAGAAGAAGACAGAAACAACATTCTACATGCAGTAGTCGTAGTGTACGTTTCTTTCGAATTTTCATTAAAAAAATAGTTTACCTAGAATGTGCAATCACGAAAACTACCACGATGTTTGTAACAAAAAGAAAAATATATACAGGATTTTCCTAAGTCCACAGTCATAACTTCGCATACTTTGCTACAAAGATCGAAAGAGGGCCAATTCGTGAAGAAATGTCATTGAACTAATCTTATTTCTTGTACAGAATATCTCGAATTTAATGGTATTAAATGGACACCTTTTTTATTAGATCAGCTAAAACTGATTGCGCATAGTTTAATGGCGGGAAAAACTTGATACTTTTTTCGAATTATAACTTAAACACCAGTTTCTCCGTATTTCAACAAACGTCTATAGCTTCATTATTTCTGAATACAGAAAAACGGAAAAACTTGCCTCTAAAAGTTAGACTATAACACAATCAGCTTTTCCGTAGTTGCACTAATAACCCAAACGGAAGAATATTTATCAGGTTTTGACCAAGCGCAGAATATGATCATCAGATCACAAAATCTTAAAAGAGCGATTAATCAAGTTTGCAGTTTTAAAAGATTTATTTCAATTTAGATTTCTACGAGTTGTTTAACATCAAGATCAGAAACACAAAAATCATTAATGTCTAACAAATGACATCGTCGTTACATCCCTTGCGTCGAAGGTAAAGTTTTCAAGAACGTTATCCTCAGGTAGTTGAATGTGAGATTGTTCCAGAGTCTCAAAAACCTTAATCTATGTATACAAGATGAGTGCATTTTAATAAGGGCCTCAGGAACTGCGAGAGTTAGGGATTTGGCAAAATGGGAAAAAAATTATTGTTTTTGGACCACTAGTCCAACGTGCCTTTCTTTTGTTGAAAGTTGTAAATATGGATCTTCAAAAACAAAATAAAATCCTTCTTATCGAAAAACAAACAGAATCTTTCTTTCCCAATGCAAGTTGTAGAATCATATCGGTCGATGTAATCTTAGACATACCGTCAGAATTACCTACAAAATTCACAAGATAGTATCATTTGCATTAGAATAGATACCATGATAGAAGGATATGATCAAAACGAGTAAAAGTAAAAAGAGTAAAACATCGTGAGACTATATGTAAGGTTCACGGCTGTAGAATAAAGATTAAATTCGATCTGGGCAGAAACCATATTGGCGATTAGAGGTAATTGAGCTTTTTGAAACTTTATTTAAATTTGTTAATCAAGGTTTTTTCAAAACCTTACCAACTGCATCGATGTTGTATCGTAGCTAGAACAATTAACATGCAACAACTCGCAGCGTTTTACCTTGCCTGAAGCTACAGTTTCGGTCATTTTTGATCCTATATCGAAAGGATTATTATGATTCAATAGCAGGTCAGAGTGTCCCTTTGGGGCAGAATGTCATTGAAGTGAACGTCATTGTTTACTTCTCTAATGATAGATCCTTAAGAAGGACGTTGTCCAAAAATTTAGCGAATTCCAGATCTGTTACTCTTGATGTGCGGGGATTTTCGCAACATCTTTTGACCATTGAATACATAAAATTTCTTGGTGATAATATAATCTTAAATCTTTAAATCTGATTGTATACGAAAGGTAGGGCGTTGTGTTGGTTTTATTGTATCTTGGTCAAAAGATGACAAACCCTGCGTTCTTTTTGAGTGAGTTGAAGAGCGTTCGAAAGTATGTGATTGAATACTCCATCTTGGATTATAGTAGTTGTTCAAAAAGGTTTTATAATTTGAATTGTCATCTTTTTAACTTTTATCTAAACATTAAAACGTCCGACGTGACATCGGAAGACATAGGTTCGAGTCTTTCCAAATTGAAGATTCTTCAAACTAGTTTTTTAGTTTAATCTAAAAATCCACAAAATAATAATAATAATAATAAAATGTTCCTGACACTTTATTTTGCTTGAGATAATTAAAAAAAACAGGTGTTCGTTGTGAAAAACTTGATGTAATAAAAAAAGCAAACGTTTTAAGAAGTTTAAATTAAATTGCTAGGGATGTTCTTTATTGCATTCAAAGATATATTTTGATTTCAATTAAATTATTTTATTGGATCTACCCCTTGGAATGCTATTATCGAATCCCCCTAGCTTTACAGTAATACGCTCGCATTTACAATCGGAAGGGTTGTAAAATGCCACCCCTGCTCTGTAATACAGCGAAATAGAATATTGTGATTGCTGATAAACTTCCTAAAATATCTTCATTGACAGTTATTTCCCTTCCCATTTGGCGAGCCATAAATTTTCTAAAAACTACGCATACATAAATAACAATGTATAAGTCAAGCTTGAAATTTCACAAAAAAATGTGTAATCAATGTAAAGCTTCAATCAGGAATTTGTATTGAATATTGTACAACACCCTTATTAAATGCTCAAAAGGGGGTACCCTACAGGAGGTAGGTTCCCCACTCCCTTAGACGGCTTCTAGTTCCGTAAACAATATTACACTCTGCAGGGAAGACATATTGACATTTGAAAAGGTGCCGAAGTGAAAAATCAAAAAAGGGGCCCTATATTTGTGTTTATGATGCCCCCTATTGAGATTCAAGTTTGCGCACGTTTTTGTTACTGTTAGCATATGTATGTCTGAAATAGCTGTCTGAATAATAAGCTTTACTATTGTTGAAGAAATTTAACTGACGTTAAGTTTGTTTAAAAATGATGTGTGCAACATTTCAAGTTGGTATGTTAATTTACAGCTTTCCGTTCAAATATGGAAACAATATAATGAATATCCATTATTAAACAGGTGCACGACGAAATCGGATTAAAACTCGTAAGATCAAAATCGCATCTGAAATCTAAAGCAAATCGCCCTTTAGATACATCGAAATCTGCGTGGGAGACAACATGGTGAATAAACAGATTTGCTACAATAAACCTGACGCTTGGGGGCGAATCGTTCTAAATGGTAGTGAATCTGAACATGTTTGTTTTGCCATCAGCAATTTTGCGCTCCGACGCTTTCACTAGCTGGAAGTACAGACCGTAACTGCCAATTTACATTTCGTTCTGCTTTGTGCAAACACAAGGAGCTTTTGTATAATAAATATGAGTAGCTCTATCCTGTAATGCTCGACGTTTTAATATTGACTTATCATTAAAATCGCTATCGGGATATTTAAACAATAATTACCTCAATATCTTGATCAGCTCTGTCTTGTGAACGGTAGCCCCTTTGTTTGTCTTCGAATTCTCTTAATCTTTGGTTGTAACGTTCAATTTGTTCTCTAAGAAGGGCGTCTTCCGCAGCTGCTCTATCCTCGCAGTATTCCAAACATCCAACGCCATCCAGACGCTCTAAATCCACCCATCCCCTCCATCGGACGCAAACGCCGTTCATTATTAATGAGGATTTTATGTGTATCTGAAAAAAAAGAAATTTGTTTGAACCTTCTACATTAATTTAGCAACTTTGAGATTTATTTACAACATAAAATATAAATAATAATAACTCGAAGGATTTATAAGAAGTATGAAGACAGAGCAATCGTTAATTTCGAATAAGTCTGTGCTCATTTGTTACTACACAACTGCTATGGCGTATTAGAACATTTATTGTGAAGAAAAATTAAATTTCAATAATTTCTAAATGAGTTCTACTTAGAAGTAAAAGTAACTGTCATTTTCGTTTATGTTTTAACTCAATAAGAATTAGTACATATGAGATATATTAGCAAGGTCGAATTAAATATGTCTGCTGTTATGATGTTCGTAAGAAATCAACAAGTAAGGCAACACGAAAAAAAACAAAGACACTCAGAAACTTCATAATTTTAATTCTCACAAGTATAGAATACAGATTGGAATGCCTCTGGTGAATTGCTCATTAAACTTCCAATGAAAGCTCAACGTCATCCATGTCAATTTGTAAAGACTGTACTGTTCTTGCCGAGTGTAGTTTACTGCCTCAGTACTGTCATAATATCTCTTGTCCATGCAAGACGTTTTCTGACGAGTTCGTGATCAGAGGTAAGGCTTGGATTCAATGATAGAAGATCAAACTCAATTCCAAAAAGTCCCAGAACCTAACTCAACTGTTTCCGAGAACCACGTCCACCTAGGATCACATTCTTCAAAATCTTTTCGTTTATCTATACATTCCCAAGTTTACTGTGTAGCTTATATTACCTTCCGTTGCCGGTACTTCGGCCATAGTGCAATTAGTAATTATGGAAATGGGATGGAAAGCCACTGAAGAAAAAGAATACCAACTAGGATTTCTGACACTAGCCAACATCACTTTACTTTGTCTTGATTCGCATAGATATGGTAACGTCTCCTCTATTGCTCCTTTTATGTTTATATTTTAGATATGACTCTCTTTGCGGACGCACAGGTAATTATCTCCGTCAACAGCTCTTCTGAATTCAGTTATTGCTGCAGTTCTAAAAGACAGCTTCTCCTTCTCAGTAATCAGAAATCCAAATTCAATATCATCGCCGGAAATGTAATGGTTATTATACCTTTCTACTCTTAAATATAAATTTTGAGACTTTAGTGTGGGGAGACAGTATCAATTTTTGTTTTTTATTTATTGAGCTCTCTACTCTTGTTAAGCGAACTAGCAAGCTATGGTACGATATACTCAGTTCTTACTTCGCGGGGTGGTAAATAGATGCTGGAAGTGGAACCGAAATCCGATGATATTGCATCGCTTACAACCAACCCCTTATGCTACTAAACCTTCCTTGGTTCAAGAGACGTTTAGTTTGTAATACCGGCCACTGCTGCTTTACAGCAGAAATAATCTTTGCTTGCCATAAATGACAAAAAGTAAACTGTCAAAATATAAATAAGCAGCAGTTCTATTGTATATACTATAGAATATAAAATTTGGTGCTTTAATGTAGATGGCCCATTGTCGTTTGATTATCATGCAGATGATGCCTTCTGACATGTGTCTATTAGTTAATATCGAATTTTACTGCAGTTACGACTTTTTCCAAAGAATCGTTCAAACAGTGTCTATCTGACTGTAAGTCAAAAGTGATATATTTCTATCTTTGTTTGAAGTGGTGTCCTTTTCAATCTTTAATACTTCAGAATTAACATTTTTGATGTTCCAAACATTTTGACCAGATGAGCAGAAATTTCTATTTAATGAAGGACGGTGTTTACTTAATCCAAAAATGTTTTTTGATTTTCTCCTGTATTATTACGTAAAGTGGCTATAAGAAGAAATTTTTAGTACGATGTATACTAATGTACAGGAATTCTAAAGTACTTAATTATTTAGAAGGCAAATTCTGCTGAGTAATCTTAATAGTTAAAATGAATTCCTGGAAATTGCTTATTCCCCATGATGTTTTATAAATACTAGGCTATCGCAGGTTTTCCTTGGGAAAAACAGGAGTTCAGACACTGGATACTTGATGCATGTAGGTACAGTTTTCGGTTATTACTTTTACTTAATCCCAATTAAGGATCCATTTTCTTCAATTTCATCGCAAAAAAAATAAAATACCTACGTTAACTTAAAAAAGTTTTGTTGGCACGCTTTTTAATTACAATATCACACACAAATTTGATACGGAATATCCCATAGTACAGCTTGCGTAAAATTTAATAAACATAGACATTACATAACCTCAAAAACCACAGATTATGAATATCATTACGATACCTTTTTTCTCATATTGGTTACAGAAACGGAACTGTAAAATAGAAAGTTCTACATTCCGTACATACGAATGTCAGCAATTCTAAGAAAACAGATATCTTAATTCCATAAAAGCTTTTACTTTTGTAGACGATTGTAGGACCCTAAAAGGCAAAAAGAAATAAATCTTAACCCTCATTCTTTTGATGACAAGTTTTACACCTAAAATTCCATTTTATTCTTGACTTCTATGTTAAAGTGGGCCTTTTATTGGGGTATCTTTTACAAAAATAGCTCAGGAGAAATATTTAGGAGAACAGGTAACAAGAAAAATTAGGTTATGGAATATACGTATATAGGACAAGTTTCTAGTTTAACGAACGTTAATCTAAATTATTTAAATAACAAAAACAAACAGTCACACAATGCAATTTTTTTCCAGAAGGCTAGTTTGTGTTAAACAATGGAATGACAAATGGACAACACACGTTACAATAAAGGTTTTAATCTGAATCATTTATTTCAGAATGGGTTGTCAAAAAATGACCCTCATTAATGAGGTTAAATGTATACCCTTTTAATAGGGGTTAGTTATATGAGTTAGACAAAGGACTGTTATACATCTACAAGGTGACACATGTAATATAACAATAGTCAAAACTAGTTCTATATTTTTTCCTTCAAAATTTTTTCCTTCAAGATAAATTATGCTAACAGAAAACAGATATGAATGTGTGAACCTCAACTGATTTTTATTCTTTTTTTCTCGTTTCTGTTAATGGTACATAAGTATGATGCGAGGCAATTTTGATTCAATATCCTACGTGATAATATCTGATTGAAAACATAATTCGATTTCATAACTGGTTGATTATAAAGCTAACATTTGTTATTTTGTAATGTGAGCACCATTAAAAGAAGGGTCGATGGTAAAAAAAGATGTTGAAAGCTAGAGAAGGGTTAAAAATGTCAAGTCATCCTCAAATCCTTGTTTTGAATTTGAAGTTCAAAGTCACTAACCGAAATATAAAGTATGCTAATGCTTTTAAAATGAAATCAAAAGAAGTGTTAAAACAATTAACTTTTATTTTTTATTCTTAGAACTACTAATGTCACCTTTTCAATAAAAATTTATTTATATAAGAAATTTCCATTACACCAACGTAACGTTTTAAATAAAATCAAGGAAGGGAATTCCCAATATTAGCGTTTGTATGCAATGTTATGTATGTTAATCAGATAAAGACCTTGGACAGTATTATTTGTCATATAGTTAAAACAACAAACGTTCAGGTGCTTTATTTCTTCGACGGTGTACCTGCTTGCATTTGTAATTACGTTTTATAAATATAGAAGTGAATGATTCACTTTGAGTAATTTTAAACTGTGTACTGCACATTCTGATGTTTATTTTCCAGAAAATCAAAAAATAATTTTTACTTTGAGTAATATAAAAATTGAAATGAAACTGGAAATAACTACCTACCTACGTAGAACTACCTACGTGTAATTGCTGTATAGACGTAAAACGTAATGTCCAACTTCATTAATACTAAGTACAATAAAAATATATTGTGAGTACAAAAGAAATATGAGGTCAAGTAGACCATGATTTTATTGAAAAGTGCAATGCAAAATATATATAATAGCAGCATAACCAAACATAACTTAAAATAATTATTTACAAACAACCTATTAGTGTATTATTCGGCCAGAGTAAGCTCAAACATCTTTGTTCTATCTTCACTTGACTTAGAACCAATCAAAAAAAAATGTTAGTGCATGTCTCTTCAAAAAGTTAATAATAAATGTAATTTTAAAATGTAATAAATATGTACAATTAATATTAAGGACACTGTAAAACCAAGAAAAATCTAACCAATATGTTGATAATGATAAATATATTTATCGAAATGTCCATAAATAAATGTTTTTAATAATTTAACAAATTTTATTTAATGACCTACAAAGCTAAAAATAAACCAAAAAAATATAGAACCAATCAACTTACTTTACTGAGCAACTGAATATTACTTTCCATAAAATGTTATAGTAGGAGAAGTAAATATTATTCTTCTCTCTCTTTCTTGGTAGGAAGAGCTCCCAAAGTAAGGCACTGATCAAACTAACATTTTTGCTATAGCACCCACACGATAATATTAGTACAGCTCAATTTTGATAACGACACTCTAGAAGAAAGATAACTAATCTAAAGATTACTACAATTGCCATTCTTGAGTTTAAAGTAGTTAATGTCAGTATGAAGTTAGAAAAAAATCTTGATCGTGTAATCTCAATTAATGTTAAGTTCTCATTGGTGAAAAGCTCCCTAGAGCACCCAATTATATCCCCAATGTATACCTTGGATATAGTCGTCAGCTCTTTTTTTAAGTTTAGTAAAAATTGACTACAATGGGTTCGTCAATATTCGATAGATGCTGGTTGGACCCCGACGACTAGGTCATCGCGACCGAATGAACTCATCTAACAAGTCAGAACATGAAGCACATCCGACTATTAGTTTCATGCCATCTGCCTTCCATCACTATCAGCATCTTGTTATTTACCTTCGAGTCCTACTGCGCGTTTCTCATTGTTATTATTTGTCATTCTCCGTCATTTGTCATCTGATATTCACGGACTGAAAAGCAGAACAACTTCTGCAGTACTAGAAATCGAAATAGGCGAATTAGTTGAAGACGACATGAGAAACGTATTAAGTAAGTCACAAACACGAATATTTTCAGAAGAGCTTTTTACTGACTACTAATTTGTTTCATCTGAAAAAATGTTCATTAACTATAGTATCATACTTCAAGTGAATCGAAATCCCCCGTCAGTTAGCACTGAATGAATTCACTTAGACAAACAAAGCTCAGCACCCTATGGAGAAAGTTCTTTCAGAATGATCACGAAAACTCAGATAAACATCTTATTAGAAAAATACAGTGGTACTATAACAATCTGGAAAAATGAAATGAAATTGTAGAAAGTTCTTGAAAAAGCCGTTTTACATACAGCCAAATGAATAAAGTCGTTTTGGCATTAAGCTACCATGGCACGTAAGAAGTTTCTCTTTTATTCCACAATTTTAATAAATGATAAAAAGAAATTTTCAATGAATTAAAACTGGAATCAACATTCCAAACCACTGTCTTCAACTTGAATCTTATAATTTGAGCTAGAACGTTTTAGGTCGGAATTCAAGAATCAGCTCCCATAACAATGACGCATACGGAGTAGGCAGGTAAGTAATGCATGCGTTGCAAAACGTCCTAGGCTTACTTATAACCCGTCAGATGGTTGTGCGAGATCTCTGAGTAACCGTTACAACTCGTAGAACCTTTTTACTTACTTCAGCGAAAGCCTAACATCTTTTACTCATATCAGATTGACTTTGCTGAACAAACAAACAAAAATTGTACTCCTGATCTCACAACAAAACGATTTTTTGTTTTTTTTCTAATTTCCTTTTAAGTATATTCTCTATCTAACCATTTTATAAGAGAAAACACTCAATTCTTCTCTTTGAAGACTCCCAGTTCCAAAGGTCTTAAACCACAGTCGCATAAACACCTTGAATCTCTCTGAGAATCAAAAGATTTAATATCGCATGCACATCTTCCTGGTCTCTTTTAAATCTTGATGAGTTAACTCTTCTTACTCGTTTCCAACTAGTAGGTTCTGTTGAAAAAGTTATCAAATCAATTACCGATCACAATTCTATTGTGTGGCTTCGATTACTACAATATAACTTTAGATAAGACCAATCGAGTTCATCGTTAGATTCGCATTCCATACAAGGATAAATAGTCTATGAAAAGATTATCTCGTTGCCGAAAATACTTTAACCGAAGAATTGAAAGAGGTCACGAAGTTCATTCTGTAGTTTCTCTTACTGTTCGGCCAATAGAATTGTTAACAACCATTCATAGGTAAACTCATAGAGCTTTGATAGAATGAGTAAGATCATGTTTCCGTTCTATGCCAAGTATGCTAGTATTGAGCTCCGGTTGCTTTTCATGAAGTAACTATTGGCATGGTTTCTTATTTTGCATGGATGTTCTTGGACAGATCTCGTTTTGGTCAAATGGTACCATTTTAAATGCTCAGTATTATCTGCGCTGCAGACCACCTAAGAATCTTTTCGTTTGGTGCTACTCTTTGGCCTTGTAATTTTTTAGACGACTCCATGTATATTTTAATGCAAATTTCGCACGTAAGCAAACGAAAGACTTTTGGCACCAAAATAGCCGATTTGGACAGATAGAAAAGAGAGATAATTGCAACGTCTAATACTACTAGTTAGAACTCAAATTATAGATGTCACTCTGCTGATGATAAGTATAGAAAAACATAGAGCTGGATATCGACCAAGAAAAGAAGACAACTAATAGGTAGATCGAACAAGAAACAATAGTAAGGAATATAATGGAATATGAAATCATGATGGAGAAAATTTGGAATCGAAAGGCCTTAAGAAAGAAGAAAGATTATTTCAGTGCAGCTCACAGGAATTTCTGAAAGAGGTCTATAGTATCAAAAGGATCAAAAACACCAAAGAGAAGATGAAGTATAATAATAAGCTTAGTAATTTATTGGGAAATACCTAAAATACCCTTGTCAAATCAAGAACGTAGATTAATTAAAAAGCATCTTCAACCAACTTTCACTTTTAATTCCATTTAATTTCCGTAGAAATGAGTTGCTTTACCTTTGACAATCGAATGTATTTATTAATAAAAAAAAAAAGTGACAACTCATTCAATTCCTAAACGAGGCCCAGAAAAATTAATAAATTAAACATCAATAACTTTATTAATTCTAACAGAATAACAAAACAGCACGAGTTTAAAAACATAGCAGTGTTCCCTGCTGTGTCCAATAGGACCCAAAGGACTAAACCCTCTATACAACCAGATGTTCAATGAAAAAAAAAGAAAAAACTTGATAATGACATAATTTTCGCACGCCTTTTCTATAATAAAAGTTACAATAGCAAAAAGGGTTTCTGAAAGAAGCAAGTCAAGTTGAAAAGTGCCCCATGCCGAGTTTGACTTGCCCATTCGACCCTTTGTTTTCTGTCCCTATTAATCCCCTTATAGATTTTTTTTAACATTAATAAATTCGTTTACAGATATATTGTTGTTTTATTTTTTATGTTATTATGAAAGTTACTTTGTACCTACTATACTATTA
This sequence comes from Ignelater luminosus, assembly GCA_011009095.1. NCBI lineage: Eukaryota > Metazoa > Arthropoda > Insecta > Coleoptera > Elateridae > Ignelater > Ignelater luminosus. Next base: position 27,320 of record VTPC01004173.1, read on the forward strand.
TAAATAATAAAAATTCTCATTGCCCCATCTTTTAGAACAAAGCAGATGTGTAAAACTAGCGACCATTGGTCAATAAAAGGGGTGCATAATTCTTGATTTATATTATCCACGCCTTCTTTATTCACTGGACGTTCAAATTTTTGTATGGTAATAAGCCCGGTCTTATATCTTCCGAACTGCCCATGTAATGTCCCTCCCAAGGGGTAGCTTTTTGACGATTTTATGGTTCAACTACCATCCGAAATTTCAGGCTAAATCGCAACACGTACATATTTAATACAAAGTAGGCGGCTAAACTATATTTACTGAAAATTGAAAAGTGCAATTAAAGTCGGTCCGAACGGTCAATTTGACCTAAACTCACTTCGAACTGTGTTGTTCAGAAAGGATGCGGCCGTCATAACCGTGACACTAAATAACCATATCTG